>CAUYQV010025108.1:0-25182 GCA_963574575.1 Galagoides demidoff | reverse complement strand
GGAATAATTTCAATTCTTTTAAATTTGTTGAGGTTAGACTTGTGACATACAATGTGATCAATTTTGGAGGCTGTTCCATGGACTGATGAGAAGAATGTGTATTCAATTTTGTTAGGATGAAATGTTCTGTAGATGTCTGTTAAATCCAATTGTTGAATGGTTAAGTTTAAGTCTAAAATTTTATTTCTGAGTTTCTTATTGGAGGATCTATCCAGCACTGTCAGAGGAGTATTAAAATCTCGTACCATTATGGTACTGGAGGAATCAAGTTGCTCATATCTGTTAGAGTCTCTCTTATAAATTGAAGCAGATTCTGGTTGGGTGCATAAATGTTAATAATTGAGATGTCATCATGTTGAGTGTTACCTTTAACAAATATGAAGTGACCATCTTTACCTTTCCTTACTTTTGCTAGTTTAAAGCCTATTGTTTCTGGAAATAATATTGTAACACCTGCTTTTTTTCTGATTTCCATTTGCCTGAAATATAGATGAACATCCCTTCACCCTGAGTCTATATTTATCTTTTAAGATAAGATGAGATTCTTATATGCAGCAGATATCTGGCCTGAGTTTTTGCATCCAGTCAGCCAACCTGTGCCTCTTTAGAAGACAAGTTAAACCATTCAGATTAATTGAGAATATTGATAAGCCTGGTAGAATTTTGGGTATCGAGTTTTTCGGAAGTCCAGTGGATATTTCTAATCCTTTTGTCACTGTGGAAGTTGGAATTTGATCAAAAATATCTTCTGAGTGAGTTTACTTTGGTGGTAGAGGATTGTGCTGGTTATTATGGAGGATACGTCTGAGAATATCCTGGAGAGCTGTTTTAGTTATTGCAAATTTCTTCAACATGTGTATGTCATTAAATTATTTAATTTCTCCATTATAAATGATACTCAGTTTAGCTGGATACAGGATCCTGGGTTGAAAATTATTTTGTTTTAAGAGATTAAAAATCGATGACCATCCTCTTCTTGCTTGAAAGCTTTCAACACAGAGATCTGCAGTCATTCTAATATTCTTTCCCTTGTAGGTTATGGTTTTCTTATATCTGACTGCTTTCAGAATTTTCTCCTTCATTTTAACTTTGGCAAAGTTAATTATAATGTGTCTCAGAGATGTTGCCTTTGGATTGAGCCATGCTGGGGTTCTGAAAATGTCTGCTATCTGAATTTCAGAGTCTCTTGGCATATCTGGGAAGTTCTCTTTGATTATTTCATGGAGTAGAGCATCTAGGGCTTTTGAAGCCACCTAGTCACCCTCAGGAATTCCTATAAGGTGAATATTAGTTTTCTTTGAATTATCCCAGAGCTCTCTGAGTGAATGATCTGTTTTTGCTTTCCACTTCTCCTCCTCCTTGAGTGTTCAGGAGCATCCAAAAGCTTTGTCTTCATTGTCTCAAATCCTTTCTTCTGCCTGCTCCATTCCGTTACTGAGGTATTCTACTGTATTTCTCAGATCTTTGAGGGCTGCAAGTTCTTGTCTCAATGTGTCAAAATCTTTGGTGATTTTGTCTTTGAATTCATTGGATTCTTGAAACAACTTTTGAAATGCTCCTTGAATTTCTAGTTCCAAATTTGCCTCCTTTCTATTAATCTTATTTGCAATCCAAACTCTGAATTCATTTTTTGACATCTCAGCCATTTGTCTATGATGGGATCTTCAGTTGTGTCTACCTTGTTATTCCTTAGGGGAGTTGATTTACTCTGATTATTCATGTTGCTGGAGTTTTTCCACTGATTCCACCCCATGATTATTTCGTACTATTGGCTAGATGAGCAGATAAGGTGAAGTTGGCTTGGGGCTCCTGGAGTAGTGATTAACCAGCCCTTTGTCCAAGAGCTGGGACTGGTGTCTGTACCTTTTCCCCTAAAGTTTTGCAAAGGATCTGTACAGTGTTATGGCCTAAGACACTGGGGATCTGCTTGGTGTGGTGGGGCTAAGCTGGTCTCTGTCCAGTCCGAGTGAATCAGTAACTCTGGGTTGAAGTCTCAGCTGTGAAGAAATGCCCCTGCCCTCCACAGGCAACAACTGGAAAAGGAAAATCAAACTTTCCCACAACCACACACCCAGGACTATCACTTTGGATAGTTCTAGGGTGATTGGTCCAGGTCAAGAGTTCCAAATCAATTTTCCCAGTCGGGACCCAGTCTCAAGTGGGAGAGTTCAAAAGCTCTTCAGCAATTAGAAAGCAGGAGTCTGCTGGCAACTTGAGTATTACTCGCTCCAGTGCTCCATCGAGTCAGAAGGATCCACCTAGCAAATGAATTAGCCCAGGAAGTTTGATACCTCCTTCCCCACCTTACACCTCTGTCACCCTGTCACTGGCAACCCCACAGGGCTGTCACCCTGTTCTTTCCAATGAGTAGATGCTCACGGGGTTTATGCCTGCCTGAATCACAGGGAGATCTATGTCTCCTTTTCCAGACCTCCGCACTCTGCTACCAGCCAGCAGGGAGAGCTGAAACCTGACAACCTCAGATGGTTAATGGAAGCTGGGGCAGTTGGCTCAGTTCCATGCCCACCCCAGATTGATGTTGCTGCCACTTATATTCTGGCAGACTTAACAATTCTGTCCAGGCTATATTCCCCTGCAAACCAGATTCTGTCTGAGTTCACAGAAATTACAGCTTAGCTCTGTCCTCTGCGGCTGCTGTTGTGCCAGTTCTCACGGAGCTGGCATCTCTGTGTCGGCTGCACTCTGTGTTTGGGCATGCATGGTTAGAGCTCACACTTAGCTCTCAATTCTTGACCCTTTCTAGGCTGGTGCAGTTGCCCCACCTGCTTTTGTCTCAGCTATGTTCCCCTGGGGGCTGGGTGCTTCTTAGGCTCACTAACGCAGCACTTCTGACTCAGCCCTACCCTGGGAATATATCATCTCTGTGTGCGTGTATTCTTGGTTCCCTCCCCACTGTGCTCTGCCCATGCATAGTACTTCCTCAGGCATACCCTTTATTCCTGGGGCCTATATTTCTGTCCCAGATGTGTTCCACCAGTGGCTGCCACTGGTTGTGAAGAGAGGCAGAGAGTGTCTCTCCGAAATATCCCCAGGAGTGTGAGTTCTATTGTTCCTGCTGCTGTTGCTGCTCTGTGCTGTGGGGCATTGCTTCCCCCTCTCCCTGTCAGTCCACAGTCCTCTTTCTACCCCCATGTCACAGAATCAGCACAGACCTGCAACAGCCCATGCCTTGTCCACACCTCTCAAGAAAATGCCCCAGAATCTGGAGTCCGTGGGGGATAGGCTTCCAGACCTCAGGGTGAGAGTGGAGGGGAGTGCTGAGAGTTTAGAACTGCAGCTAAAGAATTTGTACAGTTTTATGCCTGGTGGGAGAGTGCCACTAGTGTTAGTGGGTCCTCTCTGGGGAAGAAGTTATGGTTTTTAGAGGGTCTCTCCCATGGGATAAAATAGGAGGATATCAGAGCTCTGCCCACCTGTTTATAGAAAGTATACTATGGGCTATTCTCAGGGGAGGGGACTTCCATCCACTTGGTGATGGATGTTGTACCTATTGTTTATTTCCTTGGGTTTGCAGCTCATCTCAGCAGGGTTAATGTACATTCTCCAATCTTCTTTCTTGGCTCAGCTCCAAACAATCAGCTTACTTGCTAAACTTTAGCTCTCCTTCTGGATGGGAGCCTCTGTGGAAAGCTGCCTTCAATTGACCATCTTTAAACATTTTATTTTTTTAATGAGACATATTAAATTTCAGAGGTTTTTCACTTTCAAAAGGCTACTTTAATATTACTCACAAATAACTCTTTTCTTATTTAAGTGCTGCTGCTTCTGAGGTAAATATTTGATGCTACATATGTGAACTTTGCCTATTCTAAACTCACATACATTATATTTTCTGTGTTTTCTTATGAAATTATATTATCAATTAAGTGATTTATTAATGCTGTATCAGTTATGATGGGGGGAGGTTATGCTTTAGTGACAAACAGCTGCCAAATCTCTTTCTTTTTTTATAGAACCAATAGTAATACAGTATTATTAACTAACGTCCACAGTTTCTGTTAGGGCTAATTCTTTGTATTGTACACCCTATGAATTTTTGCTAACTTATACCCACCATTATGGCTTCACACAGAAGAAGTTCACTGCCCTAAAAGTTCCCCTTGCCCCATCTTTTCTTCTCTCCCTCAACCCTTCTGAAAACTACTGAGATTTTTAATATGTCCCTAGTATTGCCTTCACAAAATGTGACATGGCTAGAATTATACAGTGTGTAGGTTCTTCCCTCCCCTGTCCCTGGAAAAAATTGTCGTCCATGAAACTGGTCCCTGGTACCAAAAAGGTTGGGGATAACTACTCTGGGAGATTCTTATTTCTCTAATGTTCTCCTTGGTCCTATACGAAGTGACTAAAGATAGTTGGACAATATATTCTCTTGTGCTCTGAGCAGCCTTCTCAGTTTCTTGCCTGTAGATGTTTGGGACTCCCAAGTTCTTTTTAAGATTCATAGTCTTTGCTTTTCTGGCTGTCCAGTTCTTTCAATAACTTAGTCTTTTATTTGTTTTAATTCAGTCACTAACATGCGCCAATAACCACACCCACAACACCCACAGTTCTTTTCTAGGCATTCTTGTATAATTTGTTATGTATCTCTACTTTCTCTTCCACATCCCTCTCTCTTACTTAATTGTGAATACTCTGGGCCTATCATGCTTCTTTGACAGAACCATTTACTCAATTCTTCACTCAAATCTTTTTTCCCCCTTACTGACACAATTTTCTATATGCTGCTGAAATCCATTTAGGAATTGTAACTACACGTGAGAAAGCTAATCCCTTTAATCTTTGCTGCAGTGTGGAGTTTTAATTGGCATATGCTGCTCATGGCATTTCTTTACTCTTAAGGCTTGAGAAGCAGCTGTCTCTTCCTTAGTTCTGCTATGGAGTCTCTCTATTCTGCATTTTTGCTTGCAATGTGACTAATTCTTTCCTGATTCATCTTTTTCTTGCAATACCTAGTGTTTTGGGTTGAATTATTTTCCCCCTCCCCCCAGAAAGATATCTAGAAGTCCCCTATACCTCAGACTTTGGCCATATTTGGAAATAGATCTTTACAGAGGGAGACAATTTAAAATGAGGCCATTAGGATGGTTCCTAATCCAATAGGGCTGATTTTTTTTTATAAAAAGGAGATATTTAGACACAGAGAAAGGAAGAATGCCATGTAGTGATGAAGACAGAGATAGAGGTGATGCAACTACATGCCAGGAATCCAGATATTGCCAAGAAACCACTAAGAGGCAGGAGAGAGGCACAGAATAGGTCCTCCCTCACAGGTTGCTGGCCTCCAGACCCATGAGACAATACCATCCCATTGTTTAACCCATCCTGATTGTGGTAGTTTGTTATGGCAGCCCTAGAACTGAATAAACCTTGTCAAATGAAGCCAATGGCAGTGTGACCATACAACTACTGTTGAAATTCCCAACCATTTTACTAGAGATACAAGTTTACTAAGTATATTTTCTGCTTTCCAAATTATCATAATTTTATCAGTGTGTCACCATTGTGTAATGCCATCAATTTCTGTTTCATTCAGAATAGTCTAACTTCTATTCTTGTGATAGCAAACACTAAAATCTCAGTGGCTCAAATAATAATGGCTTATTTCTCACTTATGCTTCACATCATTGCATGTTGGCTGGGAGTCTTTGCTCTTTGCTACCTTCCCTCAGTAACCCATGCTGTGATAGAAAGTTCATTTCAATGTGCGATTCCAGAATCAACACAGAAATTGAAAGAAAGGATACTTGGTCTTCCCCTGACAACTAAACTACTCTATTCATTTACAACATATTGGTCAGAACTAATCACATATCATCTAACCACAAGAGGAATTGAAGTTTAGTCCTTTGTGTGCTCAGAGGATGATTTCATTCATCTTGGGATGCTATACCAAATACCACCAATTGGGTTGCTTAAACAAAAGCATTTTTTTGGGGGGGGGCAAATATGCAGGCTGGGAAGTCCAAAATCAAGATACCAGTATGGTCAGGTTCTGGTGTGGGCCAGCTTTCTGGGCTGCAGGTTTTCATTTTCTTACTGTGTCCTCACATGACATGGCAGAGAGAGCAAGCTCTTGTGTCTCTTTCTTATGAAGGTACTAATTCCATTCTTATATAGAATTCCACCCTTATTCCAATTATCTCCCAAATACCCCACTTTCTGATACCGCATATTGGGGGTTACAGTTTAACATGAATTTTCAGGAAACACAAATAGTCCCTTAAAAAGGGAAAGGAGAACAATATGTCAGTGTAACAATGATAACTACTGCCAAAATAACCACAAAATATTGCTCTAGAAACTACTATGTTTTTAATTCATTTATTAATTCAACATTAATCAGGCATTTACTATGTACCCAACATCATGATAGGTGTTAGAAGCAAGTCATGAGTAAAATTAAACTCTTCTGTTCTCTGGGAATTTATGGTGTGGTGAAAGAGGCAGATATTCATCAAATGATGTAACATGAAATTCCAACAATGTAAATTACTACAAAGAAAAACACAAAAGGCTCTGGGATGGCTATGGACGGGATTTGATCTAGTCAGTGAAATCAAGAAAAATTCCCTAAGGGAGTCATGCTTGAGCTAAGAGATAAAGGATGAAGGGAATAGTAAAGGAATGAAGGGAAGTAACAAACTTTCAGAAAGAAGGACACTCATGTGCAAAGGTCCAGGGTCATGAAGGAGCCTGGGTGGAGCTGGGGTGAAGAGGGCTAGGGATAGATAGCAACATTACAGACAAGGATGGAGGGAAAGCTACATGACACATCCTGCAAGGACTTATAGGCCATGTAAATGAATGGTGTGTTCATCTCTATGAAATGAAATCAGTTATAGGATTTAAGCAGAAGTGTAGTAGGGGGTGGCTCTCCACCACCAATAGCTGATGGCTATCTACTGACAGTACTCCCAGTAGCTGGTGGCAAGGCCTGCCTTGAGGGAGGACTTGGAAACTCATCTCCATGTTTATCACACTCAGTTTTCATGAGGCAGAGCCAGGTCTGAAACCAAACTTGCAAATCCAATTTTAGTACTTGCTTCAGTTTGCTGTTGGGGCCCAGGGATCAAGGCATCAAGATCAGGGGTAGAAAACATAGCAAAGTAGAGCGGAGGACTTTGTCTGAAGAATTCAATGATAAGGGGGATGAATACAGTCAACTTTTTTTTCCTCAAACAATGTGTTTGGCAAATGAAACTTTTTTTCTCCAGGGCTTTCCTCCTGCTCCACATTCTTAGCATCTGCCCTTTTATCTAAAATAGAGTAAACTTTCATACAAGAACATTTGACTTTTTTCTTCAATCTGACTGTTCATAACCCATTTAAAATTGATTTACAGTCTTACAGTCTCCAAATTAATTCAAGCATAAGCTGGGAGAAGGTCATCTTCCTCACAATTTTTGCAGTTTCCCAAAGATTTTTTTCCTCCCCCTACCAGGCTTCCGCCGGGGGTTAAAGGGCCAGCTTCAGTTTCACTGCTTCGCTCTGGCTTTTATTAATTACCCTGGGCTAATTGCCCTGGCCTGGAATTTTGTACACTTTCTTTTGCTTGGGATTATCCATTCTGGAGGTCATGAAAGTTTTGCTTAGTGCAGCACCTCTAATAGGACAGAGACTTACAACTAAGAACAAGATTCCCCCCCATGCCTTATTTGAGGCTATTCTATTAAGAACTTTAAGAACTATGCCAGGTGTGATGGCTCATGCCTATAATCTTAGCATTCTGGGAGGCCAAGGCAGGTGGATTGCTTGAGGTCAAGAGTTCAAGAACAGTCTGAGCAATAGCAAGACCCCATCTCTACTAAAAATAGAAAAACTAGCCGGGGGTGGTGACATCTGTAGTTCTAGCTACTTAGGAGGCTGAGGCAAAAGGATTGCTTTAGTCCAAGAGTTTGAGGTTGCTGTGAGCTATGATGATGCCAAGGCACTCTACCCAGGGCAAACAAAGTAAGACTCAGTCTAAAAAAAAAAAAAAAAATTAAGAATTAAAGCCTCATTGGCCCTCTGAGGCAGAAAGAGCCACCCTTATAGCATGGGCCCAGCCTGTGTGCTGAGTGCCACATCCTTGGAATGACTTGATTTGCTAGGAAG
This sequence comes from Galagoides demidoff, assembly GCA_963574575.1. Lineage (NCBI taxonomy): Eukaryota > Metazoa > Chordata > Mammalia > Primates > Galagidae > Galagoides > Galagoides demidoff. The sequence goes on along the minus strand of CAUYQV010025108.1, from coordinate 17,064 downwards.
AGATTCCATGTCTACTTTGTCCTCTTTTACTGCTTCTTTTCACTCTGGTTCTTAAACTGTGACTAGCTCTGAGGACCATCATCTTTAACCTTTATTAAATCTCTTGGTTCAGAAAACCCTTATGCTAAATTTTACTCTGCTTTGAAGCATCTCCTTAGGGCTGATGCATAGTCATTTTTGGAGATAGTCTCACTCTGCTTCCCAGGGTAAAGTGCTGTGGCAGCAACCTAATTCACAGGAATCTCAAACTCCTGACCTCCTGCCTCAGCCTCCTGAGTAGCTGGCACTATAGGCCCTACCACCATGCCTGGCCCACTCTTGCTCAGACTGATCTTGAACTCTTGAACTCAAGTGACTCTTCTGCCTTGACCTTGGTCCAGAGTATAGGATTAAAAATGTGAGCTACTGCACCCAGCCAATGGGCAGTCATCCTGTGCCTAAAAATGGTGTCTTCTCTTTTCCATAGGTCTTCCTAGATAATCAAACACCTTGGATTTATGAGTTTTGTCCTGCAGGTAAGAGAGGTTTTAACTTTTGGCTTAGAAATATAATATTTATACTGCATCTCATATTTCCAGAAAGTTTTAAAAAATGCTTTATAGCTTTACCAGTTAGAGAATATTAATGCAGCATATACTTTAGATTATGATTGAGATCCAGGTAATGTATGTCAGTTCTTATAATTGCCTGAATATGGAGGACATAGAGATTGATAATTAAGTATAAGTTCTGGACCAAGATCACCTGTGTGTGAATCTTGGTTTCATCACTTATTAGCTGGTACTACGTATCTTGGGCAAGTTACTTAAATTTTCTAAGCCTCAGCTTTCTTATTTGTAAAATGGAAATAATAATAACGAACCAGATCACAGAATTATTTTAAGATTTAATGAGATAAGGCATGTTCAGAATTTAACCTGGCTTCTGGAACATAGATATGAATATTACTAAGATGTACTATTTATTGGGTGTGCCCAGGTGCTATGTAGGCATTATTGCTCATCTTCAAAGTATCATGCAGCTTTGGTAACGCGTTAACTGACATGTGAGTTGTATTTAACATATGCTAACTTTGACCCAGGGCTTCATGAAGCATATCTAACTCATATGTCTATTGACCTATCTTAATAGAACACTGTGGCCCCAAGGAAATTTTTCTTCTAGTGTGGCAGTCAACGTATTAAATGTTCATAATTTATTGGTAAGGAAACTGTACTCAAATTACCTGCCCATAGTTGCAAAGCTAACACATTGCAGAGCTGGGATTTATATTTATTATCTCCAGAGGGACAGCCCATTTCTCCTGTGCTACAGAGCCTCATGGGGACCAGTTATTGTAGTCTCTGTATCATGCTGTAACATGAATCTTCTTAAAGACTCCTGGAATGAGCAAGGCTTGGCTTACTTTGTATCAGGTTCCCTGAAAAGCTGTGCTATTCCACATGAGTTTCTCAAATCAACTTTCTCACTTGTGTCTTCTACTACTGGGTTACTTGTACTCTAGTGTTTTGTCTGCTCCCCTTTCTCCTTATATATTATTCTGTGTCTAAAACAAATTTTTGATGATAATTCTTCAGATAAATATCATTTTCACAAGTATTAAGCACCTACTAGGCATTTTCACATATTGTTTTAATCCTCAGAAAACCATATTGTACTATCCCCACTTTGTGGATGATAAATCGCCATACTTACAAAGTTAGGGGATGGCATATAAACCAAGGCATTAACTTAATAGCTAGTACGAGGATTGTAGTTTTAATCAGAGAGAATCTGAGATTGGTGATCTAACATGCTTGAAGGCATGATTAGACTGTATAGTAATTAGAATGGGAGATTCAGGGGTACAGTGTTGAAATGGTTATTTGCACAATTATGTAAGGGCATTTGAGACTAAGTGCCTATGAAGACACTGGTTGGCTGGACCTGGACACATCTCCCACAGCCCAGCAGGGATGCATAAGGAATACTGACCAGAGGGCTGGCTGCTTTTGGCTGGGCTCCAGAGTTTAATGGAAGACAACTACAAACTCAAAGATTTATGTCTATCACTCTTCCCCTTATTTTTATATTGGACACATACATGATTTAGTCTATAGCTTATTTAATCCACATCAAGGCGAGATTGTGTGTGAGCTAGATGAGGAATGCATGCCACTCAGAGATGGGTATGACAAGCAAGAAGAACAAGGATAACTCCTTTTGGGACAAAGGTATGAGTATTTCCATTTATATAAGACAAAGTTGCATTAAGTTAGGCAGAGTACGTGGTTTTCCTTTGTTGCTGTTTGGAAGTTCAGTTATGAGAAGGCAGGTGTGAAGGAATATTAGGTAGTTTAAATGAGCAGGCTGTGGTTGGTGCTGTAGGTTGGACTCAGTACTCATTTCAGTTCTCTTCCAGTTTGTTTTGCTCTACTACAAAGATCAGAAAGCTAAAACTTCCTTTCTTAGATTTCTCAGATTCCCTTGCAGTCCACAAAGCAAGGAAGTGGCTCAAGTTCTCCTGGACCAATGAAACCATGTATGATTTGAAGGCAGCCATAAACCATCTATGGACTTGTGACCAAGGAGTGGGTGAAATATTGAAGTGTCTCAGTGCACAGGGTGCTACAACAGAGCTGCCTGATTGCATTCCCCAGTGAAGTTGGTGCTAAGTACCAGGTGGTGACACTGGTGGGGATTGCCCAGGTCCTCAGTGTTCACTGTCCTAGGTGCTAGGTTATGAGCTACCGTGTGCCTGGGTTCCAGCCCCCACACAGATTCTTTCAGTGACAAAAGTTGGTCTTCTACAAAATCTCCTTCACTTAAACTAACCAGAAAGGGTTTTGTTGTTTTTTACTGAACATTGGTCAATACATTAGACCTTCTGGTTCCTATTTCCTATTTTTTTCTACTTTATTCCAGCTTCCTCTCAAGAAGAAAATATTAGTTAAATAAGTTTGATTCGTCACTTAAGTCTTATTTGGAAAACTAAGTAAAATAGTCTTCTAAAGTGCTTGGGGACATTTTGTGACAACTATTTTTTATAATTTTTCACACTGGAGTCTTTAAATTGATACCTAGAATCAAGACATTCGAGGGGATTGTAGCTACTAATAATTTGTATAATTCTGTTGTAAAAACTAATAAACTAAGTTTCCATAATGAAAAATTTGAATTGTTTGTTTCTTCTTTTAAGTCTGCCTGTCAGGTTATTTATTAATTTATTACTTTGAAGGCACTGCATTTATAAATTACTCAGAGATTTAAAAATTGCTAATTACTCCTTATATTACTATTATATTTTAGTTTTTAAATATTGATTGCCTGATTATCCATAATACTTACTATCTTCATATCTATTTTTAGAATAAGCTAAGAGAGTGAACTTTCCCTCTTTGCTCATGAACCAACTATGTTTAAATTCCAGCATGGATTAATATCATAATCAATATGGGATCAGTTCTGAGACCTACTAAGAGCTCAGAAATTATGCCTCATGAGGGACATGAGCTATAGCTACAAGGCAGACATGAGCAATCAGAAGGTGCCTTCAACTTCTCTTGGTTTTGACATCTAAAAATGACTACTTTGGGAGATGGAGCCTGATATGCTGATCAAGTGCTAGGAAATACTTGGCAGTGAGGTGGGTAGTGTGGTCTGGTTCTATGGTCCCCAAGTCCTAGGCCATGGACCAGTACCAGTATGTGGTCCATTAGGAACAGGGCTGCACAGCAGAAAGCGAGTGGTGGGTGAGTGAGGGAAGCTTCACCATATTTACAGCCATTCGCCATAGCTTCATCACCACCTGGCTCTGCTTCCTGTCACATCAGTGGGAGCCTTAGATCCTCATGGGAATGCAAATGTAAACTGCAGTAGGGAGGAATCTAGGTTGTATGCTCATCAGGAGAACCTAATACCCGACCCATGGAAAAATTATCATCTGTGAAACTGGTCCCTGATACCAAAATGGTTGAGGACCGCTGGTCTTGTTACTTCACAGCAAGACCTCAATTACTGTCTAGGATTATTAAGTGAAAGATTCGGTTTGTAGGGTAAGGAAATTATCAGAAACAGCTCGGCTATGAGGGTGCTAATCAGATGGGCTGAGGTTAGGGAAGAGTTAAAATATCAGAAATAAACAAAAGTTCTGATTGGAGAAGCTAAAGCAAAAATTCACAGCTAGCTATTGGTCAATTTTGCAAGTTTGTGTGTGTGTGTGTGCACGAGTGTGTGTGCCATGCATACCTACGTGTATGCATGCAGAAGAAAATGGTAAGGGAGAGGATGAAGATGAGTAGTGAGGTGACCTATGAGTTGCAAGTTTACCTAGACACATGGGAACTTAAGTATGGTTGTGAGACTTCTAAACACCTACTAATTAGGGCAAAGCTGCTGGTATGTTTCTTACCACAACTACTGTTAATTGAGGAACAAACAAAGAGAGTTACAGTAGTATCATAAATAACTTATGTTAACTTATGTTAATAACTTAGTAAAGAAGGCAGCTATGCAGGCAGGGCTGACAGATGGATAACAGAGAGTAGCAGGCACCGTGGTTCTGAAATTGAAAACAATAAAATTAATTTGCGTGTCCTCTTCAAATGAGATATTAGCAGTCACTTTTGGGCCAATTGTGTTTGCCATCACATTTTAATAGTGACAGTTACAACCAATTTAATTAGTGAGTTTTTGTGAGTAATTTAACATTTCACTAAATGAAAGACCATTCAGAGGGGAGAAGAGGTATCTTGTCTAAATAATATTCACAGCTCTGTAAAAGCAAATCAGTTAACAAACAGACATCTAACAACAGAGAAATTGTTGTTCCATATTTTTAAGTGACAATTTAATTAGGTATTTAAAATCGAAAAATAGAAACACTGTTTACTATCAAGGGTGGTGATGAATAAGTCAGGCTTAAATTTTGGCATCATCTTTTATTCTTCCTTCTCACTAGTTCTTTGGTTCTGATTTGCTCTTAAATTTGTCCTATTGTTTTCCCATTTTCTCTTTGATTTTCTAAGCACTGTCCCCATCCCCCATGTCCATAGATGTCATTTTATTCCAAGTACTCATCACCTGGTTTCTTTTTCTATGAAATTTTATTCCTTTTTCACAGTAGCCCACATGCAGGATACAATCACTTTAAGGTTCAAAAAGAGCTGTTTGTTCTTGGTATTCTTCTAATCAAAAAATAATTCATAGCTTCCTTTTGACCAATTCCACATGTCAGACTTGTATTCAAACCTCTCCACAAGTTTGTCCTTCATCTGTCTTTTCCTACTGGGATTGTTTTCCTTATATTTGAACCCTTTGTTCAGGGTTTACTCACTATCTCGGGAAGCTATGCATATACATCTTTTCATTTTCTTTGTAATTTTGTTTACACCACCTAGGAACCTATTCTTTAATTTTCTTTTTCACTTACATAACATTAAAGAAGAAAGGAATGCTAGTTTAATCTCAGGAAAAAGACTCTTAAAATTCAGGCAGAACCTGACTGCCTATTATGGACTGAATTGTATCCTTCCAAAACTTGTTTTGAAGTCTTCATTTTCAGTATCACAGAATGAGACTATATTTGGATAGTATCTTTAAAGAGGTAATTCAGTTAAAATAAGATCATTAGGATAGACTCCAATCCAATATGATAGTGTTCTTTTTTTTTGAGACGGAGCCTCAAGCTATCCCCCTGGGTAGAGTGCCATGGCATCACAGCTCATAGCAACCTCCAACTCCTGGGCTCAAGCGAGTCTTCTGCCTCAGCCTCCCAAGTAGCTGGGACCACAGGTGCCCGCCACAAGGTCTGGCCATTTTTTGGTTGCAGCCATCATTGTTGTTTGGCGGGCCCTGGCTGGGGATTCGAACCTGCCACCTTAGGTGTATGTGGCTGGCGCCTTAGCCGATTGAGCCACAGGTGCCGAGCCGATAGTGTTCTTATGAGAAGAGAAGATTATGACACAGAGAAGATTTTGAGAAGACACAGAGAGAAGATGACCATGTGTAAGTCAAGGAGAGAGGTACCAACCCTACTCTTTAATCTCAGACTTTTTTCCTCCAGATTTGTGAGAAATAAATTACTACTGTGTAAGCCACCCAGTCTGTGGTGGCAGCCCTAGCAAGTGAAGCTATCCTCTCTTTTCAAAACGCAGTGAGTTTGCTCAGATACCCATGACACTTTGACACTCCTTCAGCCTCCTAATCAGATGGGCCCAGGTCTTCACTTACATGCCTGTCCTCAGGGTCTTTCAGTAAACTAATCCAGTCCTCTGAGTAAATCATCTGCTTATCATACTTATCATCTCTCATGATGCCCTTTCTACATTTGGTCCATGACCAATCTTCATATTTTGAAAAACAAAAATAAAAACTCTGCAAACCACCAAGGCCCAATTCAAATTACACCTTGAGGGTAGGACCATGATGGCAGATTGGAAGCAGCCTGCATTCACCACTCCCAAGGAAAGGATCAAAGGTGGCAGGGAGAGGTTCAATCGCAGATAGGCTATCTCAGAAGGAGCACTGAGAATCATCAGAGAAGTGACTGGAGACACCCAAAGTGGGTGGAGAGAGAGGCAGGGTGATCAGCTTGGCAAACTGTAAGGCACCTGGGGGAAGAGTTCATATGAGGGTAAGGGTCAGAGGATAAATTCCCGGGGCTCTGTAGTCCTCCGGTAAACACTGCAACCTAGGCTGTGAGGGAGTACCCCCATCAAGGCAGGACTCTGAACTGATCTGGGAGCTTTTGCACATTGTCAAGTAACATTGCACTAGAGAGTGGGCACATTGGAGTCCCACTAGCTTTGGTCTTAGGTTACTGGAAAAGATGCAATTTTGCACTTTTCAGCCCCAGAACAGCCAGTCTTCAGAAGATACTCTGAAGCTGAGAGAAGAGGTTTGAGATAAGAAGAAACCCATCAAAAGATTTCTAGCAATATGAAAAACAAATTGGTTCAATATTCTCAAAGGATTATAATAAATCCACAGCAAAAGACCCCAACCAAAATTGTTGAAATGTCAGAAATGTAATTCAGGATATGTATGGCAAATAAAATAATGGGATTAAGGAGAAAGTTGAAAACCAGTACACACACACACACAATTCAAATTTCAGGGCACAATGAAAAATATGAAAAACTCACTAAAGACACAGATAACATTAGGAGTATAATAGAACTTAAAGAAATGAAAGAATCATCTAGGGAATTACAGAATATAGCAGATAGCTTCAACAACAGATCAGGCAGAAGATATAATCTCAGGCTTTCAAATTAACCCACTCAGTCAAAGATGGGAGAGAAGAATAAAGAAGAATGAGTGATCACCTGGAGAAATATGAGACTATTAAACAAGTTTATAGATATCTTGGAGGGAGAAGAAGAAAAATCAAAATGCATAGAAATATATTCAAGGGAATTGTTGAGGAGAACTTCCCTGGTATAACTAGAGATTCAGAAATCCAGAAAAAAGATGATCATTGAACACTAGGAAGATTCATAGCAAATAAGACATCACAAAGGCAATAGTCATCATCCTAATCAAAGTCAAAATGAAGGAGAAAATTTTACAAGCTGTAAGGTGAAATCAGCAAATAATCTGCAAAGGAAAACCCTTTAGGCTAATAGAAGACTTACCATGAGACATCAACAAGCCAGAAGGGATTTGGGCCTCAATATTAATCTTCTTAAATATAACAATTGCCAGTCAAGAATTTTGGATTACAAAAATGTTTCACAAATAATGGAGAAATAAAGAATTTCCAAATAAGCAAACTTTTAGGGAATGTTTTAGTATTAGACCTGTCCTACAGGAAATGCCCAATGTTTGCTCAACAAATAAAACAAAACAACCCCCCCCCCAAAAAAAATAATACCATGTATCTTCTCAGACTATATTGGAATAAAACTAGAAATCAAATCCAAGAGGAACACTCAAATCTACACAAAGTCATGAAAATTAAACAATGCATTGATAAACAATCCTTTGGTCAATAATGAAATTAAGATGGAAATAAAAAGATTCCTTAAACTGAATGACAAAGGACACGAGTTTTTCAAATCTCTGGGATATAGAAAAAGAAGTCCAAAAGGGAAAATTCATAGCCATAAATGCTTATATCAAAAAGACTGGAAGATCACAAATTAGCAACTTAATGTCACCTCTCAAGGAACTAGAAAAAGAAGAATAACCAAACAAAAAGACAACAGAATAAATGTAATAATAAAATTCAGAGCAGAACTAAATAAAATGGAATCATCTCTGAAGACTATAAAGCTACTTTTATATACTTTTAAAAATATGAAGGAAATGGACAGTTCTTAGAAACATACAATCTCCCTACAGTCAATCAGGAAGAAATAGGATTCATGAATACACCAATATCAAGGATCAAAACTGAAGCAGCAATAAAGTCTTCCAGCAAGAAAAGTCTCAGACTGGATGGTTTGATAGCCAAATTTTACCAGAGCAATAAAGACCTACTACCTATATTGCAGAAATTGTTCCATAACATTGAGAATGAAGGAATCCTCCCAACTCATTTTGTGAAGCCAGCATCATCCTAATACAAAAGCCAGGAAAGGACACAACAATAACAACCAAAAAGAAAACAACAGATCAATATCCTTTATAAAATTCTGTGCAACTAAATTCAGCTGCACATGAAAAAAATAAAAAACACCACAACCAAATGTGCTTTATCCTAGAGATGCAAACATGTTTCAACATATGCAAATCTATAAATGTAAATCACCATATAAATAGAAGCAAAAATAAAGACCAAATGATCCTCCCAAGAGATACAGAAAAAGCATTTATCAAAATTAAGTATCATTTTATGCTAAGAACACTTAACAAAATAGGCATAGCCACATAGCCAGGACTTACCTCAAAATTATAAAAGCCATATATAATAAAACCACAGTCAATATCACACTGAGCAGGGAAAAATTGAAAGCATTCCTGCTTAGCATAGAAACCAGACAAGGTTGCTCACTGTCACTACTTAGATTCAACATATTGCTGGAAGCACAAGGTAGAGAAATTAGATAAGAGAAGGAAATTAAGGGAATCCAACGAGGAAAAGAAGAGGTGAAATTATCAGTCTTTGATAATGACATGACCTAATATCTATAAAACTTCTAAGATTCTGCCAAGAGACTCCTGGAATTGATAAATAAATTCAGCAAAATCAATGTACCCAAATCAGTGGCATTCATATGTACTAACAACAGTCAAGCTGAAAATCATAGCAAAATTCAACAATGTTCAGAATAGCAACAAAGGGAATGAAATACCAGGGAATATATATAAGTAAAGAGGTCAAAGACCTCTGCAGGGAGAAATGAAACACTGAGGAAGGAAATTGCAGTGGATGTAAACAGATGGAAAACATAGTATGCTCATGGATCAGTAGAATCAACATTTTTAAAATAGATATACTATCCAAATTGATTTATAGATTCAATGCAATCCTCATGAAAACACCAACATCAACATCATTTTTTGCAGATCTAGGAAAAATAGTTCTATGCTATGTATTGAACCAGAAAAGACCTCAAATAGCCATAACAACTTAAGCAGTAAGAATAAATTGGGAGGCATCACTGTACCAGACTTCAAGCTATACTAGAAAAGCTATAGTAACCGAAATAGCATGGTGCTGGCACAAAAGTGAAGACCTATGGTTAGGAACAGAAGACCCAGATATAAAACCATCCTCATACTGCCATTTCATTTCTAACAAAACATAAATCATACAGTGTGGGAAAGAATCCTTGTTAAATAACTGGTCTGGTAAAATTGGATAGCCACATGTAGAGGATTGAAACATGATCTGTACTACTTATTACTCATTTATGATGGATAAATAGACTTAAATCTCAGGCATGAAACTATAAGAATTCTAGAAGAAAATGTTCAAAAACCATTTTGCATAGACAAAGAATTTATGGAGAAAACTCCCAAGGTAATCATGGCATCAACAAATGGGACTTGATTAAATGAAAAAGCTTTTGTATAGCTAAGCAAATAATTAATAGAGTATTAGTCAACCTACAGAATGGGAGAAAATATGTGCATGCTATACATCTCATAAAGGGCTGATAGCCAGAATCTACAAAGAAGTCAAATAAAATCAGCAAGACAAAATTCAAGCAACCCCATTTAAAGGTAGACCAAAGAACAGAAGCTTTTCAAAAGATGATAGACTAATGGTCAATAAACATAGGAATAAATTCTCAATGTCTCTAATTATCAGAGAAATGCAAATCAAAACTATAATAAGGTATCACTTAGTTTCAGTGAGACTGGCATTTATCAAAAAGTTCCACAACAACAAATGCTGGCATGGATGCAGAGTGCAAGGAACACTTAACATTGCTGGTAGGACTGCAAACTAGTACAACCTCTATGGAAAATAGTATGGAGATACCTCAAAGAACTAAAAGTAGACCTACTATGTGATCCAACAATTCTACTATTGGGTATTTAGTCAAAGAATAAAAAGTTATTTTATCAAAAAGACACATGTATGTAAATGTTTGTTGCAGTACAATTCACAAACACGAAGATGTGGAATCAACTCAAATGCTCATCTATTCATGAGTGGATTAATACAATGTAGTATATATACACTATGGAGTACTGCTCTGCCGTAAAAAAAAAAAAAATGATGAATTAATACCTTTTGTCACTACCTGGATAAAATGGAAGACCATTCTTCTAAGTGAAGTGTCACATGAATGGAAAAACAAACACCACGCATACTCATTATTAAAGCAGAACTAATCAATAAACATATGTATATGTTTATCTATGGTGGTAAAACTCAATGGAAACCAAGCAGGTAGGAGAAGGGTGGAGGAGATGGTAAGTTCACATCTAATCAATACAATACGCATTATCTTGGTGATGGGAACTCTTACAACTTTAACTCAAACTGCACAAAAGGAATTCATTTAACCAAAACATTTGTACTCGCATAACATTCTGCAATAAAAATGTATAAAAAATATAAGAAATAAAAGAAAAACAACCTCAAAACAAAAAAAATGGTTCAAATGATTAATGAAACCAAAAGTTGGTTCTTTGAAAAGATAAATAAAAGTAGTAGACCACTAGCCATATCAACCAGAAATAGAAGAGAAAGAACTCAAATAAACTCAATCAGAAATGAAAAAGGAATTACTTCTTGGCCTTTTGGCTAAGATCAAGAATAGTGAAGAGAAAGGAGACACTACAACTGATGCCACCAAAATTCAAAATATCATCCATGAATACTATGAAAATCTCGATGCAAATAAACTGGAAAACCTAGAATAAATGGATAAATTCCTGAAAACATGAGATCTCCCATATTTGATTCAGGAAGACATAGACAGCCTTAATAGACCAATAATGAGCAGCAATACTGAAGTAGTAGTAAGAAAATCTCACAGCAAGAAAAAGCCACAGATCAGATGGAATCACATCTAAATTCTACTAGGGCAATAAATAACTGGTACTTACTATAAAGAAACTATTCCATAACATTGAGAAGGAGGGAATCCTTTCTTACTTGTCTTATGAAGCCAGTATCACCTTGATACCAAAGCCAGGAATGCACACATAAAAAAAAAAAAAAAAAAAAAAAAAGAACAAACAAACAAACAAAAAACCCAGACCTGTATCTATTATGAACATAGATTCAAAATTTTCTTTTTCTTTTTTTTTTTTTTTGAGACAGAGCCTCAAGCTATCCCTTTGGGTAGAGTGCCATGGCGTCACAGCTCATAGCAACCTCCAACTCCTGGGCTCAAGCGAGTCTCCTGCCTCTGCCTCCCAAGTAGCTGGGACCACAGGTGCCCGCCACAACACCCGGCCGATCATTTCTTTGTGTTTATTTGACATATAGGCATTTTTTGTGCTCACATTTTTATGGGGTTGTTTTCTTATGGTTAAGTTTTGAGAAATCTTTGTATGTTCTGCATTTGAGTCTTTATTATTAATAGCTTTGTGATTCAAGACCATATTGATTATTAATTATCATTTCCAATTACAGGATGTATAATCAGATGCCTAGAAGGCATACATTTTTTAAAAGGCATTCATATATAATGGTAAATTTATTTCTTCAGGTGATATAATAATATATATTTCCACAAAGAGTACATGAGACTAGTTGGTTCCCTGAATTCAGGTTAACTTTTGCTGTTGCTATTTTATGAAAATCCAGATTGAAATTGCATTTCTTATCCAAATCTGGTATGTTTCCCTTCTAACCAGTGTCATATATTGTTATTCTTAATCCTAAGAATTAGAGATTGTTCGAAGGAAGGGCCAACAATCCTGAAAGGTCTGGGTGTTTTCCTTTTGTCAATATAATTGACACAGGCCCCTCTGAGCCCACCTTGTTCAACAAACATTGAATATGCCAAATGACTTAAGCCTATAATGTGGTGAGAGGTTATGATCTTTCATTATCCTAAGTCAGGCTTTTGTGTTTCTAGCTTTAGAATTGTTTCAACTTTACCTGCAAATATAGCCTCTTCATGGATTACCCATGCATTTCCGTCTGAGGAACCCAGGTGATGAATTAGCTACCACCAGGATGATTGCTACACAGACTTTATTCCCTATCATGTAGAAACATGGAATATAAAGCCTAATAAGAAATTTTCTCTCATCCAAAAGTTACCCACTGACTCAGAAGATTAAGCAAAGAGTAAGTGGGGATTGTTCATGGCTGAAAATAAAGCATTCCACTTGTTTCAAGATTGTGAGATTTCATATTTACAATTTTAGAGAAATATCCTCTTCAATGCAAAATATCCCAACAAAGATTTTGTAGAATTATCACATTCCTGGGGACCCAGGTGGAGTGATGCCTTCCCATTCCTATTGTGAAGCAGATTAGAGAGAAGGAAAGGGTGTGTCTTCAGGTTATGTTTAATAAGACTGTGTTTAATGTGTGGATTTCTAAAAACACTCACTTAGGACTCATTTATTGAGTTTCTACTATACAAAATATTGGTATAGACATTCTGATCGATAAAAGAACAAAATAGAAAAAGAAAAAACCTAAAAACCAAAACAGATTTCAAAAAACCTATGATCAAATAGAAGCAATATATATATGTATATAAAGAAGGGTTTTCTAGAAAGTATCCAGTAATGTAAGGTGAAAACTAAAGACACATACGGCTGAATACCTTCTGGACAGTGTGTGGTGGGGGGGCTCATGCATCTGTGTGTATTTAAATGCCTGACTGATAACAGAAAAGGAAGTTTTACATCCCTAAAATAAAAATAATTGTGATGTAAGATGAATGTCTTACATCTATCACTCTGTAGTCATTGCTTTATAAAAATGCTTTAGTTTAATATAACCAGGATTTCCACGGCATATAAAAAGCCATTAGCTTCCCTTTTCCTGAAACATTAGGCAACCTTGTCTTCCTGTGTTGTTCATTCTCAACATTTCCTAGGAATGAGATTTCACAATATCTCCTTCAGTTCAAATCTAGGTCTTTGCCTACTTTTCACCAGGCAAAGAACCGCCACAGAATTCTTCCATGTCTTCACTTAAAAGTGAGATTGATTAATGACAACAATAATGATCAGGAACAAATAAGAGTACATGTACTGGGCATGTATTATGGGATATTTAGAAAACTTTATGTATATCAACTCATATATTCCCCATAATGACCCTAGAATGCAGATGCTTGTTTAGTTTCTATATTATGGATGAGGAAATGGAGGTAACAATGAGATTTAATAATTTGCCTAACATAAGTGATGTATTCCTATTACATAGTAATGATTTTTGCTATCAGTTGTAAAACTGTATAGCCTCTTTGCATATGTGGGTTTATGGGATGGTTTCATAATGATGCATTGTGAGTGGAAATAATGCATGCCACTTGGAGCAAATGTAAATTAACTAGTGTGCCTTCTCCACATTTGGTGACCCCTCCAACTGCAAGTAACATAGAAGTTATTGAGTGGAAGATACTGAGGACCTAGGCTAGGTAAAGACACCAGATGGAAGGATTTGGGGGTCCCTGAATGCCAGCATGAAGCTGAAAGCACCCACTGACTCATATTGAACCAGGAAGCCTTCATTTGTATTAATTTATTAGGACTTGTTACTGCTCAGTGAGCTAACTTTAACACATACTCACTTATAATTTCTGTCCTTATAACATATGATTATGATGAAATAAACACAAATATCAATGACTTTATTACAACTTTATTGTCTATGTCACTCAATGTCTTCTCTAACCTGCAGTAATGGGAAAAATTTCACAGGGTACTAAGTTAACTGGTGCCTATGTTTCTAAAAGCAACCTTCAACTTACAGAGCTCAAAGGAACATATTTTCTTATCACAAACCTTCAAAAATTACTACTTCAAAGGGACGGCTACAGAACGTCCAGAGCATTATCTGGAGCTTTTTCTTCCCTGCTTTTCTTCTGCTCCTTGAGTCATTCCTCACTTCAATCTAATGAGAATCAGACCTTACCTTGGGAAGCTGTGTTGAACAAGACTGCAAATATCAAGGAAACGGGGTTGGGAGGTTCTCGTATATTATTCGTAGTATTTACAACCCGTCCCCTTTCTGCTTTCCTCCCGGCATTCCCATCATATTCAGCTTTGTTCCTGTTCATAAAACCCGGTCCTTTGATCATCACTTTAATTTGAAAAGCCCGAGTCTGCCTACTTGTTTTTCTCAAAATGCAGCTTAATCTTATTTTTGTGTACCTGTGTTATTCGTTATGACTTTATTTTTTACTTGTCTACCTAAAAGTATAAAGAACAATGTCTATGGTGGGAAATTTAGCAGATCAAGGAACAAGAGCAAGACTGTCTGAACTTTGTCAGGAGCCCAAGTTAGGAAGCAGGATGAGACTCACAGTCTCTTCTGTACACTTTCTCCCTACATTTTAACTTTTTCAGCCAACCCCTTCTAGGTTAAAGCCCTTGTCTAAAACTGCAAAACACCAAACCAGCTGTATGTTGAAATTAAATGTGTATTTCTCTTCACCTACATCAGACAAGTGGAGGAGAAAGTGAAAGGAGATTCTTCATCTCACTGCAAAGAGGAAGAGGAAGAGAGGCCCATGGACTTCCCATGTTGAAAGATTAAGTTCTCTCCTAGAGTATGATAGAACCTGGTTATTACATCCTATAAAACAATATTGCATAATATTTCAGTTTCATGATGAGATAGATGCCTTTATACAGACATATCTGAGAACCTGAGCTTATAAAGATGCATTTCTTTTGGAAAAGAGTCTTCAAGTTCTTAAAAGATAGTTTACAACCCAGAATTCTAAATAATAGTCATGGGGGATATTGCACATGTGTATGTTTCAGGGACTAGAAAAAGGAAAGAAAAAAAATGAATTGATGAAAAAAAGGAAAATGGGATATATAGTCCTCAAGAAACCTAATGAGACAGAGAAAAGCCATGATGTAATTTGGAGACACAGCACACACATGCATACCGTGTGTGGGCTCTGTGATCTGTGTGCATCTGCACTTGTGCTTATGTATATTTAAGATAGGTAAATAGGTATAAAAACACAGGTTCACCTTACTTTCCATACATGGATACTAATAGATAGGTGTTGCGTGAATTGGTTCCTCAGAGGAAAAGTCTGCACTGAAATGTTTTTAAGAGGGGAGACTGCCGCTCACTCCGGCAGACAGCACCTAACTTTATTTCTTGCAATCTTACATAGTCTTAACAATACTTAGTTCTACAGGAACACATTCTATTAATAAAACTAATTGGCAGCCAATAGTTTGTGTAAGAGTGCAAAGAAACCATACAGAGCAACCACAAAAACTGAGAAAACAGGTGCAACATGTAACTAAAATGCACATTAATACTGACCTTGTTTTCCACTCCCAAAGTCCTTTCCAGGAAATTCCAGGCAGAGAAGTCTGCCTCCTGTATGACTAGCTTGCTAATCAGTTCAGAGGGTCTTAAAGGAATATCCCTTCACATGGACTCTGAGAAAACTTCTTTAAACATAAGTCAATGGCACTTAAAGTTACATTGAGGTTACAGATGTGTAGTATGGGGCAAATAGAAAGAAACAATCTGTCATTTACACAAGAAAGCAGAGAGACCTCCACTTTGCAGCCATCATTTAGAGCACACTGAGTTTGGGGGCACAATGCCATCGTATATATTCTCCCTAACAGCTCATACCCTAAGATAAACTGGTTGCCTACTAGTATAAGAAAAATAATTGTAATTTTTTTACTTTACTGCCCAATCATCATTAGATCATAGTCAAGGTTTATGGAAAGTAATCTTGTAACAGGTAAAACAGTGAGTTCAAAATACGTTCTTCTTTCTTTGACCTCCATCATTTCCTGTTCATATCCCTCGACCACCATCATTTTTGTGTTGATACTGGCCAAGACCAACTAATTATTCTAGGTTGATTTATACTTCGAAATGCTATTATTTTGATAATCTGTATAAAGAGCTCTTCCTCTCTCAGTAGAAAATGTATTATTGAAATGGAGGCATTCTTAATTGGTATAAATTTTAGAATTCCCAGAAATGTAACACACCAGAAAAGAGATAGTTTTGGTTAAAGGAAATAACTGTACTTTTCAACTAAAGGCAAAATTGGCCTTGTCCATAGAAAAACTCTCCTCTTCAAAAGTTGGGATGATTAGACAATACATTAAAATAAAAGTAATGATCAGTAATACCTTATAAAATAATAAACCTAGCAATTTTTATATCTCATGGAGATTATTTATTCTCTAAATTAAACAAAATTTTAGTACAATTAGTTCCTAGGTGTCAGCTCTAACATTAATATCATGACTTAAGTTTTGATGTGGTTAGAGTTTTTATCTTGCTTACAATAGGTTCACATTCAAAGGAACCCCTATGCTATACATGGATGAAAAGAAGGACATCTGGAGTATTTAAGGACATATATTTGGCATTCTTAATAATCTGTCTAGCATAATTAGGACACAGAAATCATGGGAGAACTGTCTTGGTGTCAATAGTTAGCAAGAATTGGCAAGCACCCTGACGACACTCCTTCTGTGCAGCCACTG
>CAUYQV010025107.1:0-16433 GCA_963574575.1 Galagoides demidoff | reverse complement strand
GCTGGGACCACAGGTGCCCACCACAACGCCCGGCCATTTTTTGGTTGTAGCCATCATTGTTGTTTGGCGGGCCCGGGCTGGGGATTCGAACCCGCCACCTTAGGTGTACGTGGCTGGCGCCTTAGCCGATTGAGCCACAGGCGCCGAGCCACATTGAAACATTTTAATGAAACCTCAAATATAATAGCAAAAAATTAGCTGAACCCGTGTTAGATCATCTATTTTGTATCTAACTTGGTGAGCAAAGAAACAACCATCACAGCACTCTCTTCAAGTACTAAGACAAAAACTGTCTGGAAGAATTTTGACTAGAAAATCTGATATTCAAAAATGAATTGATTTTATTTTTATTTGCAAATAAAACATGAGATGCCTATCAGATGGTTTAGTAGCCAAGCCTTATAGGTTTTTTAAAATAAAATTGTTGTAATAAAAAGAATAGTATACTAAGAAATTTTCACTAAATATTATATTTATAAAAATGGAAACATTACTAGCATCATTCAAATTCTTTTATTTACATGTATTTTTTCACTTTTATTTTATTAAGTTCTTTGTTGCCATTGTAATCGTTACCATGATTGTTATACTTAATGTTCTTGTTACTTTCGTAGACAGGGTCTCACACTGTTGCCCAGGTTGGAGAGCAGGGAACAATCGCAGCTCACGGCAACCTCAAGATCCTGGATTCAAGAGACCTTCTCAATTTGGCCACTGAAAGTTCTGGGATTATAGGCATGAGCCATCACATCTCTTTTATTATTATGATTATTATTATTACTATTTAGAAGAAAATACGAAAAATACATGAAGCCATGAGAAGTGACTACTTTTTATGCTGTCAAAAAATTTATTCCTGTTGCTGAATATTGAATGTGGAGGTTAAACATCAAGATGAAAAATAGCTTTTTGGAAAGTCCACAAACTGTCTCTTCGTAGGGTAGAAGATGGACTTGGTGTTTCAGGCATTCTCTCTCCTGATTATGGGTGAGGTTGGTCACAATGATGTATGTTTGACTCCTTTCTAATATCTCAGGGACAAAGAAATCTAAATGTAGATGTTTCTGATGGAAAGTTAAGTGACCTGTTCTTTAGGCACACAATTTCATTTTTATGCAGATTATTACAAAGGCAGAGTTTTCTCATTCTAGGTTACTAGAAGCACGGCAGCTTCTTCAGCTTTGCAGCAGGGCACAACTATGAAGAAGAAAAATGGCCAAAGATGAAGAATGACCCTCTGGCACATCCTTCCTCATGGACTCCACATAGAAAGATACAGAAAATTTAGCATTTAGATTTGTCCCCTATCCTTCACAGATTAATTCCACTCTGTTTTCCCCCAGCCGTTCAATAACATGTTATTAAACTCTAGGCCTATTGTGAGTTGAGTTCTGGAATATTTAAGGGGAGAGCATCTGCTCACACTTGGACTGAAGTCGGTCAAAGAGACATGCTGCGAAAACACAGACGTTATGGTGAGAGCCTCACAAAGCTCCTGCAGGGAGAGCGGCAATAAGAGACAAGCCTGGGTGGCACCTATGGCTCAAAAGGGTAGAGTGCCAGCCCCATGTGCTGGAGGTGGGGGGTTCAAACCCAGCCCCGGCCAAAAAATAAAAACATAAATAAATAAATAAATAAATAAATAAAAATTTAAAAAATTTTAAAAAAGAGAGAGAAGCCCATTGGGTTTGTAAAAAAGAAAAATAAGCACAAATAAATTGGTACTATAGATTTTGTTTTATGACCTACATTTTCACATAACTTATTTGGAAGTCACTAACTATTTTCTATTTTTTTTTTCAAATTTGTATTAGGCAAGTAAACTTAAGTTCAAAATTAAATTTACTGAGAAATTACAAAAACATGTTAATTTTTAAAGAAAGCTGAAATCATGATCCTTGTATATCTATAAAATGACATATTGATGATTTTATTTTACTCAGTAATTAGAGAGGAAATAGTAAGGTTGCTGTGTGAAGACCTAGGAATTGAAGGAGCCCGTGCATGCTTCTCTCAAAGAGAAGATTGAAAGTTTCAAGCAGATGCCTAGTACAGATGAGCCTCCTTGGAGACAGCATGTGAATCAGCAGAGAAGCCACTGGAGATGCTAAGAATGAAGGAGAAGGTGACAGAGTGATCCACTCAGCAAGATCAGAATGTAGCTGGGGAGACATCTGCAGGTGGGGAAGGACAGGAAGACGGAATCCTGGGATTCCACATTCTCCCTGTTGGCAGTGGCCTCCCAACCCCACAATGACCAGGGATCTGCTTAGAGTCCCTGCATCAAACATCAGCCCCATACAGGGACCTGGTGGCTTCCATTCCTGGTTGCTACAGTTGATGCCATTCTGAGATCTTAGGTCCGTAGCACCTGGTTTACACAGGGCTGGGATTGCTGCAGCTACTCTCACCATCACCCTGGCCAGTCTGGGAGGCAGTAGTAAGAGCAGATGCTTGTGTGTACTGCCTGACTGAGCACCAAGAACCATGGAAGATTGGAGCAGAATAGGTGCCACTAACACCACTAGAGAAGCCCTGTAGCAACTGCCTCCATGGGACCTGGGCAGGGGGAGAGGGCCCCAGCTTCCCAGTGGCTCAGTCCCATGGCTTCACCCACCAGGCTCTTTCACTTATGCTCACCCTGCACCTCTGTCTCTGAGGCTCTCATGCTGTTGCTCAGCACAGCCACTCCAACCTACAATGGGTTGGAAACCATCCCCATGGTCCAGCGTTCCACTAGGGACCCACTAGCCATGAGCTATGACTGCACCTGGATCTGGGTGGACTGAATACTCACATCCCTGACACACATGACCACTGCCTAGATAGATTCATGCAGTTGCCGCTGCCACCACCTTAAAGAGAACCAGGTAGAGCAATCTCCCCAGTGCCAGTCTCTGTGGACAGAGACACCAACAGTGCCTGGGGAGCAGCTCATTACTCTCCACCAAGATCATCCAGCATCAGGTTGGACTGAGATGATCAAAGGGGAACAGAACAACCATATTACAGGCTTTCTGTGCATCCACTCTTCTCCTGATGGGTCAGCCCCCCAGAGAGGTTACAAAAGTACCATGTGGCACCTCTTCTTCTTCTCACAATGTAGGAGCATTTCCAGCAAAGGAGAATAAGTGTGCTGCAGACAAAACTGCCCTGAGCTGAGAGAATAGGTTTTGGAGAAGAAGAAACGAGCAAAAGAAGTCAAGCAACCTTAAAAAAAAAAAAAAAGAGCTAGTTTGAAACTGCCAAAAGATCACAATAGATCCAACGTAATGAATCCCAGCAAAAAATATTTTGTCAAAATGTCAGAAAAAGAATTCAGAATATGGATGGCAAATAAGATGAATGGGACTGAAAAGGAAGTTGAAACTAACAAAAGATGCCAAAAACTACTTCAGGACATCAGTGGAAAAGTAAAAAAGTCACTAAAGAGAGAGAGAGATAACAACAGGAAGGATATATCATCACTTAAAGGAAAGAGTTGCTCAGAGAATATCAAAATACAGCAAAAAGCTTTAATGATGGGCTAGACCAAGCAGAAGAAATTTACTGAGAAATTACAGAATTTCAGAGCTTGAAGCCTAAGCTTTTCAATTAACCTAGTCAGTCAATAATGTAGAAAAAAAAAAAAAGGAGAAGAATAAACAATCACTTAGAGAAATATGGGACCATATGGAGCAAACCAATATTCAAATTAGAGGTATTTTCAAGGGAGAAGAAGAAAAAACAAAACATATGGAAAACCCATTTGAGGGAATTATTCTGGAAAATTTCCTTGGTATCACCAGAGATTCAGATCTCCAGATACAAGATGGTCATCAAACACCAGGAAGATTCATAGCATATAGGACATCTCCAGACATGTAATCATCAATCTGGTTAAAATCAAAGTGAAGAAGAAAAAAAAAATTCTATGTACTGCAAGATGAAAACAACAACTAATCTACAAAGGAAAATTTAGGCTAACAACAGACTTTTCAGCAAATATCTTATAAGCCAGAGGGATTGGGGCCTCATTTTTAGTTTTCCTGATCAGATCAACTGCCCACCAAGAATTCTGTATCTTGCAAAACTGAGTTTCATACATGATAGAGAAATAAAGACTTTTCCACAGAAGCAAACTCTAAGAAAATTTGTCACAATTAGACTTGCCCTATAGAAAATGCTTAAAAGTGCGTTACATATGGAATAGCACAACAGAAACTGGTATAAAAATACCCAAAAGTTAAAGCTCTTATAAAACAGTAGCAAAACAAAAAAGAAAGCAAAACATCATCCAACATGATGAAAAGAACGGTATTCCACATAGCAGTTAACACTCAAGGTGAACAGCCTTCCTAACTCTACTTAAAAAACAGACTGGCTGAAGGATGACAAAATACCACCCAAGTAGAATAGAACCGCTACAGCTAACCACCTCCTTACATTGACCACTTCCTTAAGTTGACTTAATTTTCACAGTCTGGACATGCACTACATGTACTCAAAGGAACTTGGATTGACTACCTCCATATCTTGACCAGGATATTACATTCCTTAGGTTGTCAACTTACAGATGTTTTACTATATATACTGTCTCCAAGAAACATATTTAACTTTCAGGGATTTTCACAGACTTAAGGTAAAGGGATGAAAAAAAATATTCCTTGCAGATGGAAACCAAAACTGAGCAATATAGCCATTCTCATGTCAGATAAAATTGGCATTAAATCAACAACGGTTAAAAAAAAAGACAGAAAAAATATAATGGTAAATGAAACAATTCAATAAGAAGTCATAATAATCCTAAATATATATGTACCTAACAAATAAACTCTCATATTCATAAAGCAAATTTTGCTGGATCTAAGTAAAAAAAATTAATAGTAGCATCATAATTATTGAGAACTTCAATGCCCCACTGACAGAACTGTACAAATCGAAGCAGAAAAATCAATAAAGAAACATTGGATTTAAAAGGAACTCTAGACCCTTTTAAATGCACCTAACAGACATTTACAGAAGACTCTACCTCAAAAGTAAAGAATATACATTCTTCTTACCAGCACATAGAATATTTTCCAAGATTGATTATATCCTAGATCACGAAACAAGTCTCAGTAAATTCAGAAGAATCAGAATCATACCATGTATCTTCTCAGACTACAGTGGGATAAAATTAGAAATCAATTCCAAAAGAAACACTCAAATTTACACAAAGTCATGGAAATTAAACAACCTGCTGCTGAATGATCTTTTGGTTAGTCATAAAATTGAGATGGAAATCAAAAGATTCCTGAAACTGCACAACAAAGAGGAGAGAAGATTTCAAAATTTATTGGACATGGTAAAATCAGTCCTATGGGGAAAGTTCACAGCCTTAAATGCCTATATCAAAAAGACAGAAAGATCACAAGTTAATGATCTAATGTCACATCTCAAAGAACTAGAAAAAGCAGAGCAAATAAAACCCAATGCCAGCAGGAAAAAGAAAGTAACAAAGCTCAGAGCAGAATTAACAAAAATGGAAGCCACACAAACTATATAAAGGATTAACAAAACAAAAAATTGGTTCTTTGAAAAAACGAAAAATAATGGACCACAAGCCATATTAACCAGAAATAAAAAAGAAAGGACTGAAATAAACTGAATCAGAAATGAAAAAGGAGACATTACAAATGATAACCACAGAAATACAAAATATCCCTTAATTAGTATAAAAATGTCTACACACATACAATTTAACAGAAAATGTAGAGAAATTGGATAAATTCCTGAAAACATACAACCTCCCCAGACTGAATCAGAAAAAAATTAGAAATCCTGACCAGACCAAAAGCAAGCAGCATGATTGAAGCAGTAATAAAATAATTTCCCAACAAAATAACGTCCCAGAACAGATGGATTCACAGTCAAATTCTACCAGATCTACAAAGAAGAACTGATAATAATCCTGCTATAGAAATTATTCCATAACATTGATAAGGAGGGAATCCTCTAACTTAATCTACAAAGCCAATATCAACTTGAAAACAAAGCCAAGAAAGGACACAACTAAAAAAGAAAACTACAGACCAAAATCATTTATAAACACACATACAAAAATCCTCAGCAAAATACTATCAAAAGCACATCAGAAAGATAATTCACTATGATAAGCTGGCTTCAACTGAGGGATTCAAGGATGCCTTGACATATTTAAATCAGTAAATGTGATTCACCACGTAAACAGAAGCAAAAACAAAGATCATATGATCATATCAATAGATGCAGAAAAAGCATTTGATGAATCCAAGATGCCATATTTTGGAGAAGTGTGTCCCATACCTCATTTCTCTTTACTTATTTTCCCCTAATTTTAAAGTTAATAAAATTGGCATTATCTAGCCAATGTAGTCTGGTTTGTACCTTGAAATCCCTTACTTCATGTAGCGCTTTTTAATGCTCAAAGAATTGGTTGTCAATATCACTAAGTTATCAAATTGGTCTTCAGGAAACACTCTGTTATCAAACTGATTGAATACTTAAAAAACTAATCAAACAACTGATCTTTCCTAAGGCAAACTGAATGCCATTATTGTGAAAAACAAAAAAACCTAAATATTTAATTAAATATGAGTGTCTATCTGAATTTATATTTAATTTTAACAGATCTATTTCTTTTCCTATATCATACATTTTTATTTAATTTGATTTTATGATACTGTCAAAATATAAGATAAACTATGTCCCCTTATTAGTTTCTGTTTGGAAGGCCTTTTTTTTTTTTTTTTTTTTTTTTTGGCCACTTTAAAAGTATCCTCCATGAATACTGATTTGTTTGGATATCTAATTTGTTTTAATTAAATTTGGAAGTTTATATTTTATCGAACGATTTTTCTGCATCTCTTAAGAGAATCATATAGTCATTGTTTTTGCTTCTGTTGATATGGTGAATTAGCTTTATGGACTTGGGTACGTTAAATCAGTCTTGCATCTCTGGGATGAAACCTACTTGATTGTGTTAAATGTCTTTTTTTTTTAATGTGTAGCTGTAATCTACTGGCTAGGATTTTATTGAGAATTTTTCCGTCTCAATTTTTTGGAAATAATTTCTGTAGTATGGGTATAAGCTCTTCTTTGAAGGTTTGATAGAATTCTGGTGTGAAGCCATCTGGACCAGTGCATTTTTTTTTTTTTTTGGTTGGGAGATTTTTTTATTGTTTCTTCAATCTTGGTTCTTGAAATTGGTCTGTTCAATAGATCTATTTCTTCTTGGTTAAGTCTAGGAAAAGGGTGTGATTCCAGGTATTGTTCCATTTCCTCCACATTGTCAAATTTCTGGGCATAGAGTTTCTTGTAGTACTCAGAGATAATCTCTTATATCTTTGTGGCATCTGTTGTTATTTTCCCCTTTATTGTTTCTGATTGTTTCTATTTTACTTTTCTGTTTCTAGTTAATCTGGCTGAAGTTTTATCGATTTTATTTATTTTTTTCAAAAAACCAATTTTTGTTTCATTAATTTTCTGAATGATTCTTTTGTTTTCAATTTCATTAATATCTGACTTAATTTCTTTCCTTTTGCTAGATTTGGGATTAGATTTTTCTTCTTTTCCCAATTCCATAAGATGGTTCATGATGATGGAATAGCACAGAGAGCCCAGAAATGAACCCACATATGTACCATCAATTGATTTTCAATGATATGGGAAAAAGACAGTCTCTTGAATAAACAGGAAAACTGAATGCCCATATGTAGAAGAATGAAATCCAACCCTTGTCTCACACCAAAATCAATTCAAGATGGTTTATTTATTTATTTTATTAAATCATAACTGTGTACATTAATGCAATCATGGGGTACAGTGTGCTGGTTTTATATACAATTTGAAATATTTTTACCAAACTGGTTAACATAGCCTTCATGGCATTTTCTTAGTTATTGTGTTAAGACATTTATATTCTACATTTAGAAAGATTCACATGTACCCTTGTAAGATGGACCATAGGTGTGGTCCCACCAATCATCCTCCTTCCACCCATCCTAACTCAAGATGGTTTAAAGGCTTAAGCATAAGACCTGAAACTGTAAAACTAAGACTGCAACGTAGGAGAAAAGCTACACAATATTGGTCTGGACGATGATTTTCTATATTTAACTCCAAAAGCACAAGCAACAGAAACAAAAATAGACAATTGGGATTACTTAAAAAAAAATAGCTTGGTAAAACAAACAAAAAAATTGACAGAAGAAGAAACAATGTAAGACTTGAGAGAAAATATTTTCAAGTTATATGCCTGACAAGTGGTTAATATTCAAAACATAAAAAACTCAAACTGCTCTTTAGAAAGAAAACAGATAATCTAGTGAAAATTCGACAGATACCTGAATAAGCATTTCTCAAAAGAAGACATTCAAATGACCAACAGATATATGAAAAAATTCTCAACATCACTAATCATTAGGAAATGCAAATTCAAACCACAGTAAGATATCACTTCAGACCTATCAGAATGGCTGATAGCAATAAGACATTGCATGGATATGGGAGAAAGATATCCCTTGTATCCTCTTGGGGGAAATGTAAATTAGTATCACCATTACAGAAAACTGTACGGGGGGGTTCCTCAGAAAAACTAAAAATAGAATTGCCATATGATTCCAGAATCCTACTTCTGGGTATTTACCTAAAAGATTTGAAATTAGTATGTTGAAGAAATAGGTATCTATTTCTAGGTGCATATTCATTGCAACACTATTCACAACAGCCAAGTTATGTTGTGAATCATAACTGTCCATCAACACATGAATGGACCATGCTGTGCTATCTTACTAACATGTAGAGTCTGCAGAGAAATGGAGGGTGGAATGGTGATGGCCAGAGGCTGGGGCAGGGAAGGATGGGGAGGTGCTGGGCAAAGAGCCCAGACCTTCAATTAGATAAGGGGATATGATTTTATGCTTTCCTTGAGGCATATTGCACAGCATGGTGAATACAGGAAGTAATAGTGTATTATACATTTCAAAATCACTAAGAAAGTAAATTTCAGATGTTCTTACTACAAAAAAAGATAAGTATTTGTGGCAATAAATATGTCAGTTAGCTTGATTTAATTATTTCACATCATATTCATGAGTCACAACCTCTCTTTCTTCCGTTAAATATAAGATATACAACTATAATTTGTTGTTTTTGCAATAAAAACTTGTGCTTATTGAAATTAAGTATGTATTTTTCTTAGATAAAATGATAGCATATCACATGCCCTTTTGGTGTCTTACTTTTTTTTCCTTCTTGTCTTGCAGGACCCTGTCCATTCCAGAGGTCATCTCACGGCTGTGTGTTGAGATATGCTTCACTCATGTTTACAACTGCATAGTACTCCACACTGGAGATTTACAGTAGTACATTCAACCAGTCCCCAGTTGATGGACTTTGGAATTATTTCTAGTATTTGGTTATTAAAAAATTTCTTTTAACAAATTAGAATTTTCTATTTCAAAATTTGCCAGTGTATCTTTGGGATCAAAGCTAAGAAGCAGAATTTTTGGTCAAAGTCGCCAAACAATTTGTTATAGATTACTAAATTCTCTTCTCTAGGGTTTTATATCATTTTGCATTTCTATCAGATATGTATGAAGGAATCAGCTTCTATCTCCACAGTCTCACCAATAAAATAAGTGGTTAAAATTTTCAATTTAGGCTCGGCGCCTGTGGCTCAATCGGCTAAGGCGCCAGCCACGTACACCTAAGGTGGCGGGTTCGAATCCCCAGCCCAGGCCCGCCAAACAACAATAATGGCTGCAACCAAAAAAAAAAAAATTTCAATTTAGGTGAGAGAAATGGTTTCTGAATGTAGCTTAGATATGCATTTCTCTCACAGGTAAATTTGAGTATATTTCATATACCTAAAGGCCATTTGCTTTTCTCCCTGTGACCTGTTATTTTACTATCTTTTGATCCTTTTTCTATAGAATTGTTAGCCTTCTTCATATCTACTTTTTAGAAGCTGTTTAGGTCATCAGGATATTAACCCTCCACCTCTGGTACAATTTGCAAACATTGTCAGTGTCCTTTGATTTTATTTTGCTATTTTTTGCTATGCAAAGATTTTTTTAAAATTACTTTAATCAAATTATTGAAACTTTTGCCTGATTACTTCTAGAATTTGAGTCCTAGTTAGGAAAGTTTGCTTCATTCTAAGATTACAGAACAATATAACCATACTTCCCTCAGGCACTCGTGTGCTTTTATTTTTAAACTGATTTCTCTGATCCATTTGGAGTTTATACTGGGGTATGTTTTGAGGAATGGCTCCATTTTGTCATATTCCACATGGCTTGTCCATTTGGTTCAACACTCACACATCTAATTTAGCAGACCATGTTATGTTCAACCCCATTAAATCAGGCGAGTTTCCGGAAGTACCAGTTCTTCTCTTTACTGCCTACCTTGTAAGTTTAATTTGCTTTTACATTCTACTTCCCTTATATTGTTTTTAGTCTATCCGTTTCTCTTTTTTCCATCTCAGCTCTTTTTCATCTTTTGACAGGCTCCCTTCTGTTGGAGACTTTGTCTTCTTGCATTTCCTAAGGATGCCTAGCCTCGTTCAATTTTTTTCTTAATTATATAAAAATCATTTTCTGGTGTGTTATTTCTTTGAGCTTTAGAATGTGATTCCTTTTCCTTCATTTTGCTATTTCTCAGCCTCTTGTCACCTTCTCAGGTGGTTTATTTTTTTCCTCTGTTGATCAAGGTTAACTTTATACAGTCTAGTTGCTCATTAGCTATCAGAGAGTGAATTATGAGTAGAGTTTATGGTGGTGAAATCTCCTCTCAGTTCTGTGACTGAAGAACAGATATATATGTGCAGTTCTCCGTGTGGTCATTCATCACTTTAGGTTGCTATCTCTTGCTGGCTGCTTCTTATCAGCATGCTAGTGACAGCTCAAACCTTGCAAATAAATAACAAGGACTCCCAGCCTTCACTCCTGGGTTCTGCCTGTTTCCTACCCTAGTTGAAATATGTTCTTACTGTAACTGGACTTCTCAGGCTGCAAGCCTCTCCCCCGAGACGCCTCTGTTCACCCAGCCTCGCTGGATGTTCAGAGGCCAACGTTGTGTAGATGGGCAAAGTTGGGAAGGAGGTGGAATAAACTGGGGGGGAGTTTTGTACACTTTTCCAACTGCCTGGAAATTTAGCCCTTACATATTAAACAGACACATTATTTTATGCCGGGAGATAAATAATAATTTTAAACACTTTTAAGGTCATCTTGGTTTCATAAATTAAAATCTGGGTGTTCTCTGAGGGGAAGCTTATGAAGGGTCTTCTTAATTCAGCTCTATCTGTTGTATTAGATTACTACCCTCATTGGGGATGTTGTCCTAAACTCCAGTCATTCATTCTTTTTGGCCTGGAAGTTAAGATACTGGTATTTGCAGCTTGGTACAATTTAAAATCAGAATATCCTTTTGTGGAAAGCTTTTATGCCCACACACACACACCCCACACACCCACACACAGTGTGTCCCAAATGTCTCCCCTAAAGTCACCATACACAGGGAAATTGGGAAATGGTAGCTACTGTAACTTTATTTACAAAACATTTACTACAAAATTTTACAAAATTTTTTACAAAAAGTCTCTCTTTTGAACCCAGCTTGGCCACCTCTTTGTAAAATTTTGTAATGAATATTTTGTAAATAAAGGTTTGATTAGCTATAACTCTCCATTTACCATATGTATGGTGGCTTAGGACTGACTTTTAGGAAACCCTGTATAGTACCAATGTTTACTTTTTTAACCTAAAAGTGGTCAAGAGTATAGGCAAGTATGACTTCTTTTCACAAATAATACATGCAAAAATCACATTAAATGCTATGTGAGGTTTTATAATATCCTATTGCAAACTGGTGACCTCAGCCAAAATATATGAGAACACTTCTACTTGCTATCAGTGGTAAGACCCACATGTTAACTTGTACAAGAAATACTGATAAGTGTTCAGAAGTGGAATAAACCATCTGTGTAAGTCTCTTTAACAATCATGACTGAACTCCAGGTACACTCCTGAAAAGCAGGATCCATAGACTTACTTCAATTTTTTATTATATGTATCTTTTAAGGTATATTTGATGAAAGAGCAAAGGAAATTACATTTCCTTGACCTAAAACTGGATTTTAAAAATCTAATGAACATCCTCTTATTCCTAAATGTTTATCTCCATAACACTTAGTTTGTGGCTGATGCTAACATTATTGCTCTCTAAGCTAAATCTCCAAAGTAGAGAAAAATACCAGCATCTGCCGGATGACTGAGAGTGTCTGGCTGTATTTGAGAAGCTATAAAACTCTTTTCTGAAGATAAGAAACTATAAAAAGGCAAGTAGGAGACAATACAGTTCAGAGGCAGAGAAGGTAGAGCTGATTCCCAACTCTGACACCAGCTGTATGAATGACTTAAACCCTGTTTTCCTTAGTTGTAAAGCAATCCCAGTGTTGCCTCGACAATCACAACAGAAAATTATAGGAAGTGATTAGAAATTTAACCAGGACATAGCAAGTACTGAAAGACAGCTTTTTGTATGACTGGGTTTGGGGGAGCAGAGGAATTAGAGCAGTATTACCTCAAAGAAGACTGATAGATTCAGCAATCTTTGTCTTTTGAATGCACAAAAAGCACTTTCTGAGAAACACATGAGAGTGCTACAGAAATTCTCTGTTCATTCATTATCAATTCTGGAATAAATAGGTGGTTGATTCTGAAAACGAGGCGCAGAGTAGGCTAGAGAGGGAGAAAGCACAGGGGAGGTAAGGAATGTGGGCGGCTATCTGGCACAGTGTGAGTCACAGAAATGACACTGGTTCAGCAGCAGCAGCTCAGCTCTGCAAGACCACCAGACATATGGCACCCACAGTGTGGCACCTTCCAAATCATTGCCAGAATCATTTCAAGTGACAAGGTTATATGGCATCTGATACTACCTGGGTGTCCACATATTTTCCTTCTTCTTATCATGTAAATACCGAGTCTTTCTTTTAGGGTATACTGCTTTCAAGTTACATGTTTTATGTCCCATGTCATTTCATCAATTTCTCACACCCACACTTTTTACTATCTGTGCTATAAACTTTGTCCAGGAACCCAAGCATCATAGTGATTTGTCTGGACGCTAAATAAAAGTATCTATTACTTTTTTCCAAAGGGTTTGGATTATGCCAATCATTTGGATGGTATAAAGCTCGGAAGTTAAATCAGAGGGGAACGGATTGGAAATCTGAGTTCTAACTTTGACAGGTACTTACTGAACTTCAATTTGATTTGACACTTAAGGATAAGACAATAAAATTAACTCCATACGTAGTGGCTATAAGGTATATTAGTTGATCAGTTAATTGAAACAATCAAAGAGATTAAAAATACTGAGTTTATGAGGATAAAAAACCTGAACATAGACTCTGAGGACCAGAGTTTGTTAATTTTCTCAATGTTACTTTCATTCATTTCTGAGATATTGGATATTCAGCATATGAAATAATAAAATTAAAATGATGAAATATGAAGTGTTATGTTAACTTGAAATTTTGAATTTTTAATAAACACAACTAAGATGCCAATCAGCGAAATGTAAATATCCATAAAATGTAGAATAATGGAGTTTTAAAAAATTATTTAATCAATAATCACCGAAGGACATCTCCTAGCATTTAAGAGCCACGTTATTTCACGTTCAAATAAAATTTAGAAATACTGAATTAAACGGTGTTACATGGTATCTTTACTGCTGGACTCTTGGTGTCTTTCAAAGGTGAATTTCTTCACGAACTCCTCGATGTGACAGTGAGAGAGAAAGCACAGCACTGATATTTCCTACACCTAGCGATCACAGCACCTCTGCTGTGGGCCTTGGACAGCTGGGCTTCAGGACACTTGCTTACAGAAGTGCTCACATACCTTGACGGTTTATGTTAAGAGGTAGAACTGAGTCTAGAGACATTAAGGGCTGGGTAATTAAAGACTAAAAATAGTAGATCTTGGTTTTGTCCAGTGATTCTTTTAAAACTAGTTTTCTGACTGAGACTTTATAAACTATGATGGTAACTGATATTTTCTGGGAGGCATTTTCTCACCATATTTTCTTATTTCCCAAATTGCTGTCATTGATACAGCTGGAAGCTTTTTGCAACTCTTAATCTATTTAGGCAAAAATTTGCCCTTCCACACAAAGTGTGAAATAACTTGATTTCACTTAACCTTAGTTAGCTATGACATCAGGAAGAAACAAGCACTTTGAACACAGCCTTTTGCATCACATTTTATTTTAAAATATATTTGAAATTGCTTCTGAAAAGTCCAGAACGCCCACTGGCATGGAAATGGATTACACACAACAGTGCACACGCCATCTGCCCAGGCAAAGTTGAGTGAAAAGGTTAGTTCTGGCTTAGCACCGTGTGTGGTTGGGCAGTTCCCAGCTGAAAACTACAACAGTACAGGGAAACATTCATTAAAAGAAGAAAAACCAGGCAACTGGCATGTGTGGCGGGTGTGGGCTGCATTAACCTCCTGTGCATGCGAGCTGGTCGTGAGATGGACGCCTGCAGCCGAGAGAAAGGAAGGCAGAGCTCCCTCTTAGGGCTACGGACAAACCTAGCCAGGACTACAAGTCAGTACTTAGACTCTGCAAAAGCTGACACAGGAATTGCAGAGTTCGCATGCAATACAGAATGAAGAGACCTTTTTCCTTCCATGGAAGTTAATCTCAACTGGGATCTGACTGAATTAACCGTCAAGCACCTGCTGTCTTGAATATTTTGCCTGGAGCATATTAACAAGGCCTCAGTCTTAAGGTGATGTGTCAAATGGATTGGCCTCACCTCCTCTACTGTGCGTGCAGAGAATCCACCCAGCTCTGACAGCCTCACAAACTAGTCACATTCCTGAGTCGTTTTATTTCACACGCCATGCTTCCCATGTAGCCACAGAAGGCAAATGGCCTGTGCAAACCTACCAGTAAAATACCATCTAAAAGAAGAGCTGAGGTTTTAACCATTCTCAAAAAGATGACGATTTCACAGTCTGGTGATAAATATAGAACGTAGAATTAGGGCATCTGTTCTCTTTGCAGAATTCGCTCTTTGTTTATCTTTTAATTTAAGAAAAGGCATACAATGCATATGTCTCTGAGCACATTTGCCACAAAAAAATGATGTGTTGCAATAAATTAAGAAAAGAACTGAGATTTTGATGAATTGTAGTGAAAGCTTGATCAAAGCCTATAAATTGGGCTTTTCAGTACACCCTTAAGAGCATAAGTTGAAGACTGTAAAGGAAAATGAGGACATTTTTACCCATCATTATCTGTCCTCCAAGTTTTCCAACTTATAAAACAGATCAGGCAGCAGAAATTTCTGTGAAAGGTCCACTATTCTGAGAGTTCATTGGCAGTTATTAAGACAGCCAGTCTTGAGTAAAAAGACATAAAAAATACCCAACATTGCTTATTTCCTATTCTTTGTCCCAAAGTATACCCAGAAGAAACAAAATCATTTTACCATGAGGACATTTGCACTGGAACATTCACTGCAGCTCAGTTCACCATTGCCAAGATGTGGAATCAACCCAAGTTCCCATTAATTCATGAACGGATTAAGGAACTGAGGTATATGTATACCACAGAATACTATTTAGTCGTAAAAAGATGGAGATTTTATATCTTTTGTATTGACTTGGATGGAGCTGAAGCACATTCTTCTTAGTTAAGTGTCACAAAAATGGGAAAGCAAGTATTCAGTGTGCTCAACACTAATAGGAAACAACATATAAATAACTATATGTCCACATGAGAGGAAAAATACACTTAAATTCAGGGAGGGGAGGAGGGAGTGGGAAAAATACTCTGAAATTCAGGGAGGGGAGGAGGGATCGGAAAAAATACACTTAAATTCAGGAAAGACGAGAGGGGAGCAGGGAGCAGGATAGGTGTGCTCTCAGCTAAGTGGGCACAATATAAGGCTATTATGGCACCCCTGTGGGTAAAGGGCTCACTACTTTACCGGAACTTTAGCTAATGCTAAATGCAAACAACGTGAACAATTTGACCGAATTGTTTTTACACTCTGAAATTTTAAAAAATGAGATGCATGTGTTCTGGAATTTTGTTTATGATATTTACCCTTTCTTTCCATTACATTATTAGTTATACACGTAAAGCAAATGAAGGATAGAAAAATTTGTTATGATAGTTATAAATTTACAACTTCTTGTGATTTAAGAAAAACTAATGAGAAATATGAAAGAAGAGGAAGATCGATAAAGTTCAGGGCTGAAGAAAACATCCCTGATAAATGGTTTCTGGAATTTGACCTGGCATGATTTCTAGTCTACATGACACCCCTGCCAACTTGCCCTATGCTTTGTGTTCAGAAAATCTTGCTATTGTGTATTTCTGTTGAAAGTCTAAAAAAT
>CAUYQV010025102.1:0-12540 GCA_963574575.1 Galagoides demidoff | reverse complement strand
GCTTGGTGGTGGATTCTGTACCTTTTGGTTGTATTTTTGGGGTCACAGCTCGCCTCAGGAAGGTTGAAGTGTGCTCCTCAATCTTCTCTCTTGGCTCTGCTCCAAACCATCAGCTAATTAGCTAAACTTCTGTCCTTTCAGAACTCCCTCTGGATGGGAGCTTCTGTAAAAAGCTGTCTGCAGTCTGCCATCTTGGCTCTGCCCTCTCTCACTTTTTCAAAGGAAAATCAATTCCATACATAGACCTTCCAAAAAATCTTTCTGATGTGCTCCTTCAGTGCTTAACCATTTCATGTGTAATAAATCTGTGATGTGTTACTTTGTTCATGAGGATTTACTATCCAAAATTAGATCAAGTTCCCAAGAATTAAGAGACTCATGTATTTCTTTGATGTCCCCAGACAAGAATCTTGCATAAGACTTTGTGGAATTTATGTTTGCGTAATATCCTTGGAGGGTGTAAGTCTGACAGCCACCTCCACAAAGGCAGAAGGCAGGAATCATGCAAGAAAAGCAGTGGAGCTCAGAAAGCCATTAACAAAGCCTATGATTTAAAGCTGACCTATTTCACTGCCCTGGGCCCTCATTCAGACTATAGAATTCCTCCCCACACACAACACATCCCTTGCTACAGAAGGTTAGAAGCAATGCTCTGAAAGTGAGCTCTTAGAAACCTGCATTACAACAGAAGGGTAAGGAATAGCTGCTGTGTAGCTGTGGGAAAAAATCTTTTAAAAGTAAGCCAAATAAGATTAATGACTACATTGCTGGCAAGATTAAAAAAATGGATGTCTATAGAAAAGGGCCTAAAATTGTGAGTAATATCCTCTGCTAAATGTAGGGCATAGTATAAAGTATTCTTGGAAGATGTACTTCATATTTATCAAGTATTCGTATATGTGTATATGGCACTTCATTCACAAGTATATCAGATAGATTTGATATTACTGAAATCTAGAAGGAGAACACATCTGAATTATAATTTAGTTAATATTATGACATAAGTACCTGCTAATGCACTTGCATTAGATTCTAATGATTAGGACAGTGGAAGAAACTGATTTTCATTTTTAAAAGCTGCTAAAGACATATCGTACAGGCAGGTACTATAAACTATATCTCTTTAGCATAAGGATTATTTTGAGCTGATCATTTTGAGAAACTACAGAAACAGTAGTTCTGAAAACAGAGCAGACATCACTGTTTTTAAGGAAAATTTGTATCTGAATAAAATCTTGATTTGTAGGAGTATTTGTCTCTCAGTACTAGAAAATATAGGATGACTCTTAATCACTACAAATTATTATCAATGGCAAAAGCTGGATTTAAATCTGCATAACAAACCTTACCTTTGGTTATCCTGATTTTCCTCCATCTCCCCATAACTGATCCCCTTCTTTCTTTGTTTCAACTGAAGACAGTATTTAAGTCTGAACTATAAGCCACCTCTTGGAAATTATTCATTTTTCTGGGTATCTTCCATGTATATATGAGGTATACATGTTAATAAACTTCTGTTTGTTTTTCTCTTGTTAATCTGTATTTTGTTACAGGGTCCATCCTGATCAAGAACTATGAAGGTTAAAGAGAAATTTTTCCTCCCCTACAGAGCCAATGTTCCAGAGCCCTGCTTTAGAGTTCAGATGACAGTAGACCTTTTCTTCCATTAAGTAGTATTTACAGCAAGTCCAACTTTGGGCATTCCCAACTGAGCTAAGCTCTTCCCATGAAAGGCAAAGACTATACTCTGGTGAGCTTATTCAAAAATCAGAAGATTATCATAAGAGCATCACTTACATCTCTAGCTCTGTGGCCAAAGTTTATCCCCCTTGTGTCCATGCTGTTAGGGCAGCAGCTAGCCTGGTGGAAGCTCCCACAGACATCTTAGTCACCCCTTTACTCTATGGATTCCCAAGGAACAGAAAACGTATTACTTCAGAACAGCACACAATAGTTGTCAGCCAGTCTCATTGCCTCTTATGAAATTCATTTATGGTTCTGCTTCACACAAAACTGTTAAATATTGCTCTAATCTAAATGTTGATATCCTACTTCATCTTTTGAATGACTGAATCTCATGACTGTCCAAC
This sequence comes from Galagoides demidoff, assembly GCA_963574575.1. Lineage (NCBI taxonomy): Eukaryota > Metazoa > Chordata > Mammalia > Primates > Galagidae > Galagoides > Galagoides demidoff. Next base: position 10,450 of record CAUYQV010025102.1, on the reverse strand, counting down.
AGCTATTTAAACTATAAATATCCTTCATTCTGACCTGACTCGATATTCCTTCACAGCAGTGCTTCTGAAAGTATGTTCACCAGACTACCAGCCTCAGCATCATCTGGCACTTTCTAGAGATTCAAATTCTTAGGCCCACTTTGGATCTTTTGAATTAGAAACTCTGACGGTGGAACCCAGCAATCTGTGGTTAAATAAACCCTCCAGGTGATTCTGATGCATGCTAAAAGTTGAGAACCCTTTTCCTGATGGCTCATATCTTAAGAATAATTAAGGAAGCTGGGCGCCTGTTACTCAGTGGTTAGGGTGCTGGCCACATGCACCAGGACTGGTGGGTTCAAACCTGGCCAGGGCCTGCTAAACAACAATGACAACAATAACAAAAACATAGCCGGGCGTTGTGGCAGGTGCCTGTAGCCCCAGCTACTTGGGAGGCTGAGGCAAGAGAATCTCTAAAGCCCAAGAGTTTGTGGTTTCTGTGAGCTGTGATGCCACAACACTCTATCAAGGGCAATGTAGTGAAACTCTGTCTTAAAAAAAAAAAAGAAGAAGAAGAATTAAGGCATATTTAGTGCTGGCTATGCCATAACTTTTGTTATTGTAGCTACTCCTTTACCAATAGCTTCCTCTACTCAAATAGCTGAACAACAGTTACATCGTTAGCATGTCACCTTTGGGTGCATGCACATCTACACTAACACATATATCTTTGGAGTTGTTCATGATTTTAGTACATTATGGACACAAAGAAGTTTTCTAACTTCTTCAGGCACCCTAATTAAAATGGAAAAATTTAATAATTTATTGGAGGCCCTATAACATCCAGATAAAGTATAAGTTAGAAACATAAAAGCTCATTCTAAAGGCGGAAAGGACTACTTTTAAAGCTAAAGGGAATTTCCTAGCTGATTATTACATAAAACAAACATCACTTTCTATTTTTGCTACCATAGGAATTCTTTTTTTTTTTTCTGAGACGGAGCCTCAAGCTATCCTCCTGGGTAGAGTGCCATGGCATCACAACTCACAGCAACCTCCAACTCCTGGGCTCAAGCGAGTCTCCTGCCTCCGCCTCCCAAGTAGCTGGGACCACAGGCGCCCACCACAACGCCTGGCCATTTTTTGGTTGCAGCCATCATTGTCGTTTGGCGGGCCGGGGCTGGGGATTCGAACCCACCACCTTAAGTGTACGTGGCTGGCGCCTTAGCCAATTGAGCCACAGGTGCGGAGCCTCCTTAGGCTGATTTCAAAGGTTAGCACCACTTCTTTTCTAAAGCACCTTCCCAACTTTTTAGTTGTTTCTTTCAAACGTCTCAAATCTTGTATCTATATCATGTTGTGTATATATTTATATGTATATATAGGCATTGCTAATATGTTAATATAGAACATCAGCTATGTACTTAAAACAATATTGGAGAAAAGAATACTTGAATGCCGTATTTCCTGACACCTGACTGTCTTAATTCTGGCTTTCTACCATCTCTAACAATGAAGATGAGTATGAATTGAAATGTTGGAGCCATGAACGTTCCCCACCTCGAAGCCCTGTACCCCCTATTTCATTATGTGATGGCATATATTGTTGCAGAGGAGAAGTTTCATGGTATAGTTTATTTTTTTATTCCTTTTCATTCTTCTTCCTCAGGTCAAACACTTATAATATTTTCCTCCTCAGTTCAACTTAACACGTGTGTATTAAATATCTGCTAGTGTCAGACACTTCTAAGACCTGAGGCTACGGCAGTGAAAGTGATCGCTTACGCCTTCCTGGTGCTACAGTGACTGATAATAAACACTTTACTAAGAGTACGATGAATTTTTTTTAATTAAATCATAGCTGTGTACATTAATGCAGCCATGGGGTACAATGTGCTGGTTTTATATACAATTTGAAATATTTTCATCCAACTGGTTAACCTAGCCTTCACGGCATTTTCTTCGTTATTGTGTTAAGATATTTATATTCTACATTTAGTAAGTTTCACATGTACCCTTGTAAGATGCACCGTAGGTGTGGTCCCACCAATTCTTTTATTTTTCTTTGAAAATTTGACCATTGTATGCTTTGGCCTAGATGTTTACTTATCCATTTTACCTGAAGTAGGGTTGGTTATCTCACTCTCAAAACATTAAACATGGTTAATTTGTGTAAGTTTTCTCTTATCGTTTTGGTCTATTTGCTCTTTTTCCTGTAAAAACATCCACTGTTTGTTGAATTTTTGTAATGTATTCAATTTATCTGTCAACACCTCTAATTCAATTTATCTGTCAACACCATTTTTATTTTTATTCAATATTTCTTTAGTAATTAATTTTTAAAAATACTATTGGTATTCTCAGATTAATTCTCTGAATCATTTAATTGGGTTTTTGGTAGGATTAAGCCTTTCCTTTATCATTTCCTGCACAACTGTTTTTTAATTCCAGTTTTTTTTGTTGTTGTTGTTGTTGCAGTTTGGCTGGGGCTGTGTTTGAACTCACCACCCTCGGTATATGAGGCTGACACCCTACTCACTGAGCCACAGTCACCACTCTAATTCCAGTTTTTATTTTACATGGATTGACAACTTAGGTCCGATTGTTCTTATTTCATAAAAAATACATATATCTCCCTCATAGCCCACTGAATGTAAGAGGTAGAGCTTTTGTGAAAGATTCCTTCTTTTCATGAAGTTTAATAGAAGAATATTAATCTGGGAGTCAAAACCTAAGAGGGTATGATGGAATTGTTATATACTCATTATTTTCTTTAAAAAAAACCATTGTGTACATTTAAAAATCATTTCTTATAATAACTTAAGGGTCATTTCCCACAATGAATGGTCCATTGATGGTGACGGTGAGCTCCACTGGGCTGTATCCGTGGTGGTGAGTGTCGTAATGGACGGATAAAGAATGTCTTTACCTGAAGCTATTTTATTCCGTGAAAAGCTCATAAATTTTATGGGACCAATGTCATTTATTACTGAACAGAAGATGGCTCAGATGTAGAAGCCAGAAGAGAAACCTGAAAAAGAATAGCAGAGCAAGAAGAAGCAGATGACGGATCTTTGCATCAGCCCTGCAGCACCATTTCGTTCTTGAGTTTCTGTCCTGATGTTACATCGAATCATGTCTCTCCAGATCTACACAGATTTCCCGGAAAACAAAAACTTCACTTAAAAAATTAATTTATAATTTTTATGTATTTTTAAAAAAAGAAAACAGTGCAAAGAAAATTCTGTGTGTATGAGAATTGATAAGTAAGATAGATTTGCCGTGTGTCCATTATTCAATATTTAGATGGATGTCTTTTTTTTTCACTTACAAGTGAATCCAGTTTTTTTACGGGTGTGAATGATAACTTATATTTAGCACATTCTTCAGCTGGTTTGCATTCCGCATTTGTGCTCAGTAAAACCTTCCTAGTACTACGCCAGGCTTGGTGGAGCACGCCTGTAGTCCCAGCTACTTGGGAGGCTGAGGATTTCTTAACCCCAGGAGCTAAGGTTCAGCCTGGCCAACATAGTGAGACTGTCTCTTAAAGATCATTTTTAAAATCCTTCTTCTAGTTTATGTATACCTTTAAAAGTATTTATTTTTTGCCATTTTATCAATTCTACAAAATGTTCTAAAGATGCCTTTCTTCCTTTTATCATTGTGTTTGTCTGAGGTTAAGGTATGTAAATCTGGAAATACTGTATTATTCTGTAAAATTTCAGATCATGGACATTCTGGCCAAATGATCCTGTAATGTAAAATTATTTCACAGGAAGATCTTCTTTGAAACTTAGCACCTTACGCCTTTCTCTTAACTTCAGAAAATTTTATGGTCTCTTTTGATGTCTTATCGGAACGTTTTCAGTGGACTCCACTGTTTTTAGTTGGGTTTCTTTTTGGAGGAATGAAAACGTTCCTAAGTGGATGTGGTGATGGGCGTGTAACTCAGTGTCAGTGAATGCTCTGAAAGCCACCCCGAGTCCTGCACTATAAATGTGTGAATTGTATGGTATGGGAACGACACCTCAGTCAAGCTGTTAAAAAGTGTCACAGGAGCCAAGAAAACACATGAGTCACTGCCAATGTCACGAGTGTGGAAACTGGCATTTACAGACCATGGAATCCTCAGGACAGCCTTCAGGTGAGCCCTCATCTCTGTTTGCAGGGAAGGGAACTTGTCCCTGGTCATGGAGAGGGGTCTTCAGGTTGGGAGAAGCACTCAGGCAGGGTCCTGGCAGGCAGGAGATGGCACGTATCCTCTGCATAATTGAAGGACAGATCAGCAAAATGACCAGTTACAAAGGTGCGGGCAGAGTTCAAGAGAACCAAACCAGGGATGGTGACAACCTGGAACATGACCTTTTGGGGCCTGAAAGGGCTGGGTGAGAAAGCCATCATGGGAACACAGAGAGGGTGGTGGTGTGCATAAGGCTGCCATCCACACAGGGAGCACAGACAGGGGCCCGACGGTAACTGCCTGGATTTTCTCCTCCTAACCTCAGATGTCTGCAGGTTGCTTTCATTTGCAGCAGCCCACGAGAACCCATGGGGCAGAGTTGCTGCTGATGAGACCCAAGCATGTCAACCTCCTGGGGCTGGGACAGGTGTGGAAGGTAGAGCTAGTGGGACGGGAGGACAGTCCTCAGCACGGGTGTGGAGGAATAAAGATAATGGCATGTTTTAGGATTGGTAAAGGGCACCATGGGTCATCACACTGTCATAACAGTCTGTTCTGTTCTCATTCTTCCCAGCTTCTTGTCCTGAAGACTTGTTCTGTGTATGACAGACTTGAGGGGCATCCTCAAGAAGCTTTTCCCAGGGGCTCCCAGTCCCCTCTTCCTTTTCTCAAGGCATTACAGCCTCTCACTTTCTGAATTCTTTGTGAGGCCCACATGTGCCATAATTGCAGGTCTCAGATAAGCCAGGCCTCTCAAGTCGGTGGGAGGGGGGAAGCTCAAGACCTTCTTTGGGGGAACTCATCATGTTCATGTCTTAAGAGTACATGAGCTCTGGGCAGTGCCTGTGGCTCAAAGGAGTAGGGCGCCGGTCCTATATACCAGAGGTGGCAGGTTCAAACACAGCCCTGGCCAAAAACTGCAAAAAACAAAAACAAATGAGTACATGAGCTCCCCAGTGCTGAGGAGGGGCTAAATATTCCTCTTCCTAGAACCAGGCATGATGGCTTACACCTATAGTCTCCGGTAGATGAGAGGCTGAGGAGGGAAGATCGTTTGAGCCCAGGAGTTGAAGACCAGCCTGGGCAACATAGTGAGACCCCACCTCTTCAAACAAAAATTTCCTCTTCCTGGCTTGGTGTCCATAGCTCAGTGAGTGTATATGGCGCTAGCCACATACACCAAGACTGGCAGGTTCGATGCTGGCTTTGGTCTGCTAAACAACAATGACAACTGCAACCAAAACGTAGCCCAGCATTGTGGTGGGCGCCTGTAGTCTCAGCTACTTGGGAGATTAAGGCAAGAGAATCGCTTGAGCCCAAGAGTTTGAGGTTGCTATGAGCTGTGACGCCACCGCACTCTACCCAGGGCAACATAGTGAGAACCTGTCTCAAAAGAAAAAAAATTTCCTCTTCCTGAGAAAGTTTAAAAGAGGAAGGATAAGTGAGTGATTGTGGACTGTGCTTATGCCTGCCACCAGGGGGCAGATGGACCCATTTTTTTTTTTTTTTTTTTTTTTAGGGTCCTCCAATATCCTAGAAAAAGTGTTTTACTTGTGTGTTCTGAGCACAAAGAAGAGAAAAATAGAGAGTTGGAAAAGAACCTGAATTTTTGTTTTGCTTTTCTCTTCTATAGTTGTTCCCTGGCCATGGAAAGTATGTGAGAGCCAGATAACTGTCCCCTGGGAAATAAGACACAGAAGTGTCTTTGACCTTGGTAAATTTCTTACCCCATAGAGTCTCCTTCATCTTTGCAGTTTAAGAAGTGAGATCTTAGAGTTAATTTGACCTAAGGTCCCAGACCCGTATGAAAGCTCCTATGCCACCATCTTGAGATGTCACTTTTCATTTCTAGCTGGTCCCATGTCTTCCAAATTTTGTTTCTGAGCTCTGCTTGTCACTCTTGTTCCCTGAGCTCTGATACATTCCAAGGATCTGTCTCTATCCACTTTTATAGTTATCATCACAGATATGAGAATCTATTTGGATCCTTGTGCTAGGGGAGGAGTCCCTATTTAATGCTTTTTGCCTTAAATTTTATCTTGTTGAAATTATGTCTTCCTTTCCTGTTTTGTTTTTCATTGTTTTCCTGGCTTCTGTTGCCCATCCTTTCTTTTCAACTTTTCTTTAGCATAAAGACTGATTATAGTCTACATTTTACATTATGTTAAAAATTTGCATTACTTTATCATTATCTAATTATCGATTCTTCTTTTTCTTTTTTTCCCATCACTTTTGCTAATTTCAGCAGATTGCAATTCATTTTATTTTCATTCTGCGTTCCTCTTGTTAATTGGGAGGCGCTACTAAAATTTTCTGTTTCATTCTGTTTCCTCTTATAAAGCATCTATGTAGTATTATTTGCAAGTGAGATTCCAATTGTGTCTTCAGAAAGGCTCGTTAGTCCCCCCAAACAATCTTCTGCTCCCTGAGCATCTTCGTTCCATGGGAGATGAGACCCCCCTTCTTACTCTATAAGGTGACATCTTTGTCCTGTTTTCACTTCCATTCTCTCTCTCCACTTTTGACTCCTTAGGTTTTCCTGAGATTCTCTAGGACTTTAGTTCTGGATTATTTCCCTTGCCATATGCCCCTCTATTTCCAAAGGACGTTATGTAGCATTTACTGTATACAGTTCCCAACAACTCATTGATACCCACTCAACTCTACCTGTCTGTGTTGGGTTCATTGTTCATCACTGTCTTCTTTCCTTTCCATGTGTATCTTGAAATCTCAATTCGATTCTCTCTTTTTAAGATCTTGGATTGTTTTCTTTAGACAGGAAGGGTCAGTGGCATATGCTGATAGTCTCTCATGTTCACAGTCTCCTTCTTTCACTCTGGTTGGTGAATTCTGTCTTGACTAAGAAGAGGATTCCCACGTTGCTTCCAGTTCGGCCATTGGCAAATGTCATTCCATCGTCTTTTGGCTGCCAATGTTGTCCACAAGAAGTCAGATGTAAACAGGATATTTTTCCCTTCCTGAATAACTTATACTTTCTGTCTAGAAACTTGTCAGCTTTTTTAAATTTCAGGAATCTTACCAAGATATGCCTTAGTGAGTGTTTTTCCTTATCAATCAAGTCTAGAACTCGAGGAGTCCTTTCAATCTCCAGGCTCCAAGAGATCTTCAATTTAAGAAGAATTTTCTATTATTACATGCTTTAAAATTATTACTTCTCACTTTTTTCCTTTTTTTCTTGAGATTACTATTATTGCTTATGGCAGGGCTCCTGGATCCAGCCTCAAATCTCTATTCTCTTACTTGTCTACCTTCTTCTTACTCTGTGTAATGAGAGTTTTTGCCTGTTTTCCAGGCACCAGTTTATATCTCTCCAATGACCATCCTCTCTTCAATTCACCCACTGAATTACATAATGGTAGGGCTTCCAGATAAAGTATAAGTAGGTTCAAATATGGAATGGTACATAATATATTAAGTTTATTCATTATTTATGTAAAAATACATTTAATGGTGCATCCTGTAGCTTTTCTTATGTAGTCTCTTAAATTGTGACAACCCTAGTCAATGAAGAAATCTTATTTTTCTAAGGTCCAGACTTTCTTTTTGTGTATACATTTGAATTTCCTTATTTATTTGCTTGGTCCTTGGTTGTTTTAGAAAACAACTGATAGATTAGGTGTGATTGAAGACCTGAAAATTAGAAAAAAATTTATAATTTAAAAGGATTCTGATCTCAGGATATGACACAATTGTCTTTAAATTCCCATTTCATTTAAAGAAACCGAAAAGGAAAATCAGAGCAGAGGTGCGTGGGTGTGGTCTATGCAGAGAAGATAACAAGGGCTCTTACTCTGTGCTGTCAAACACACAAAAGTGAAGCCACCTATATTTCTACCAGCACACCTGGACAGCTGTGGCCGCATGACTATACTATAACAGGCATAGAACAATTTCATTATCACAGAGTGTTCTACTAAACAGTGCTACAATTGGTCATCCACCTCATGGAAAAATCCTTGCCTTTCCATTACCAATACTAGTTAACCATGTACATGTGTATATCTTAAGGTACAATGATAATTTTTAATGCATGCATTGTCTTAATGGCACCCTTGAACCTGGAGAACATTATGTTAGCGAAATCAGCCAGGCCCAGGAAGATGAACAGTGCATTATCTCACATACATGTGGAATCTAAAAAAATAGAACTGAAGTAGAGAGTAGAAAAAGTAGAGACTGGGTCAGGGCAGGGGGAGAGAATAGAGAGATGTTAGATAAGGCGGGGCGAAGTTTCAGATAGGAAGAATAGTTTTGAGATATATTGCACAGCTCAGTGACCATAGGTAACAATGACAGGTGTATATTTCACATATCTCCCCACAAAAATGATAAAGTGATGGAAATGCTGGTCAGCTTGATCTAATCATGCTATATTGTATAAACATAGCAAAACATTATACTGTACCCCATACATATATACAATTATGGCTTGCTAACTAAAATTATTATTAATTTTCTGAGATTTTAAGTGGTCAACTATTAGTCAATCCAAATATCATTGGAAAATAAGACTCCATGATGGTTCTAAGTCATTATTTGCCTAGTAAAATGGTTCAATGATGATTTGAAAGAACATAGGGAGGGAGAGTAAGCAACAGGTGTAATCTCTGTTTTCTTTACAGAAAGAAGTAAATAGCTTCTTATTTAGCTAGGAAGCACTTAATTTTAGGATGGACTTCACTGGAAGATACATGACTCAGCACTTTCCTCCATGACTCAGGTGATGAAGGCACTTGGAGATCTATCAGACTGTAGAGCCTGTCCTGGCCTATCCTGTTTTGTGGTCTGGTTGCTCCCTCAAGGAAGCTATCTGAGAAACACCTCCACTTTCCTCCTAACCACCCCCCACCCCCGCTTCCCCCCTCCCTGGTCTGTACTTTTTTTTTTTTACTGTTCATGATTCATTAAGGTTACAAGAAATCAGGTTACACTGATTACATTTGTTAGGTACAGTCCCCCTTACAATTGTGCCTTGCCTCTGAAAGGTGTGTCATACACCAAGACTCGACCTCCTTCCTCCCTCCTTCCCTCTCTCTGCTTTTCCTTTCCCCCATTTGCCTCCCTCATTCTCTCTCTCTCTCTCTGCTCTCCCCTTCCCCCACCCGCATTGTGTCATTAATTGTTAATAATTGTCCTCATATCAAAATTGAATATATACTGTGTTTCCCCCAAATAAGACACTGTCTTATATTTATTTTTTCTCAAGAAGACACACTAGGACTTATTTTCAGAGGATGTCTTCCTCTCCTCATTGAAATACATGGTGTGGCTATGCAGTGTATCTGCATAATAAGACCATCACTAGGTGATGGGTCATTATTGGCAATAATCCATCACTAGGTAATAGGTCATTAATTGTTATTAATTTTCCTCATATCAAAATTTAATATATACCGTGTTTCCCCCCAAATAAGACACTGTTTTATATTTATTTTTTCTCAAGAAGACACACCAGGGCTTATTTTCAGGAGATGTCTTCCTCTCCGAGCCAAAATACATGGCATGGCTATGCAGTGTATCTGCATAATAAGACCATCACTAGGTCTTATTATCAGGGTAGGGCTTATATTTAACAAATGCATAGAAATCCTGCTAGGGCTTATTTTTTGGGTAAGTCTTGTTTTCGGGGAAACATGGTAGGATTCATACTTCTCCATTCTTGTGATGCTTTACTAAGAATAATATGTTCCTCTTCCATCCAGGTTAGTACAAAGACTGTAAAGTCTTCATTTTTTTTTTATTGGCTGAATAGTATTCCATGGCATACATATACCACAGCTTGTTAATCCATTCCTGGGTTGGGGGGCATTTAGGCTGTTTCCACATTTTGGCAATTGTAAATTGAGCTGTGATAAACAGTCTAGTGCAAGTGTCCTTATGATAAAAGTATTTTTTTTCCTTCTGGGCAAATGCTTAGTAATGGGATTGCAAGATCAAATGGGAGGTCTAGCTTGAGTTCTTTGAGGGTTCTCCATACTTCCTTCCACAAAGGTTGTATTAGTTTGCCGTCCCACAAGCAGTGTAAAAGTGTTCCCTTCTCTCCACATCCATGCCAGCATCTGCAGTTTTGAGATTTTGTGATGTGGGCTATTCTTGCAGTTAGATGGTATCTCAGGGTAGTTTTTATTTGCATTTCTATAATAATTAGGAGTTATGAGTATTTTTTCATATGTTTGTTAGCCATATTCACTGTCTTCTTTAGAGAAGGTTCTATTCATCTCTCTTGCCCAGTGATCTAAGGGATTGTTAGCTCTTTTATGTTTATTAATT
>CAUYQV010025101.1:0-13321 GCA_963574575.1 Galagoides demidoff | reverse complement strand
CCGGGTGTTGTGGCGGGCGCCTGTGGTCCCAGCTACTTGGGAGGCGGAGGCAAGAGACTCGCTTGAGCCCAGGAGTTGGAGGTTGCTATGAGCTGTGATGCCATGGCACTCTACCCAGGGGGATAGCTTGAGGCTCCGTCTCCCAAAAAAAAAAAAAAAAAATGTATACAGCAAAGCTCTATGCAGACGGGACTAACTTCAAATCTTTTGAAAAAAGCAACACAGAAACTATTTCTTTCTTTTTTCTTTTTTTTTTTTGAGCAGAGTCTCACTGTGGTCCTCGGTAGTGCACCATGGCATCACAGCTCACAGCAACCTCAAACTCTTGGATACAAGTGATCCTCTTGCCTTAGCTACTCAAGTAGCTGGGACTCCAGGTGCCCACAACACCTGGACTTTTAGAGACAGGGTCTCGCTCTTGCTAGGGCTGGTCTCCAACCTATGAACTCAGGCAATCCACCCACCTCAGCCTCTCAAAGTGCTGGGATTATAGGCATAAGCCACCACACCCAGCCCCCAAACTTCGTATTTCTAACATTTTAATTTAAAAAATCTAAGAATTGGCTTGGCACCTGTGGCTCAAGTGGCTAAGGTGCCAGCCACATACACCTAAGGTGGAGGGTTCAAATCTAGCCTAGGCCCGCCAAACAATGACAGGTGCAACTAAAAAATAGCCGGGTGTTGTGGCAGGCACCTGTGGTCCCAGCTACTTGGGAGGCTGAGGCAGGAGACTCGCTTGAGCCCAGGAATTGGAGATTGCTGTGAGCTGGGATGCCAGAGCACTCTACCCAGGGGGATAGCTTGAGGCTCTATCTCAAAAGGAAAAAAAAAAAAAAATCTAAGAATTCACTTTTTTTTTTTTTTGAGACGGAGCCTCAAGCTATCCCCCTGGGTAGAGTGCCATGGCATCACAGCTCATAGCAACCTCCAACTCCTGGGCTCAAGCCACTCTCCTGCCTCCGCCTCCCAAGTAGCTGGGACCACAGGCGCCCGCCACAACGCCTGGCCATTTTTTGGTTGCAGCCATCATTGTTGTTTGGCGGGCCGGGCTGGGGATTCGAACCCGCCACCTTAGGTATACGTGGCTGGCGCCTTAGCCGATTGAGCCACAGGCGCCGAGCCAGAATTCACATTTTTATGAAATAAAAATCCTTTGGAAAACAGTGATTACCCACTGAGTGCCTTCAATATTCAGGCACTGAAGACAAGTCCTCATCTTGAAAAACTCACAACCTGGAGAAGAGAACATGGCAAGAGCCCGCGCAGTGTTGCTGTCGTAAAGGCCTAGCATTCATTCACAAGAGCATGACTACCTCAGGGGAGCAAAAATGCACCTACTGCCACAGACCCAGGATCTGCAACACTGGAAATCAAGAAAGGCTTCACAGAGATGAAGGCTGAGTGGGAGAGCTCTGTGGCAACACAAGACAGGGCAACTCAGAAAGAGGCAGTAACACGTGCAGAGACACGTGAGCAGCACACAGCTCAGCACAAGAGCTACAGGCAGGATAGCAGCAAGATCTGAGAGCAACCACAGAGGACTGGCCAGTGAAGGTGCTAGACAGCCAGGCTGGGACTACGTGCCTCTTCTAGGCAAATGGTGAAACGTTTTGGGCAGGTAGGTGAGATTGGAGCTTCTGGAAAGAACAGAAGTGAATCAGAAACTACAACCAATCCCCCTTCCTTTTCACTAGGTCACAGTGAGGTAAAAATGGTGCCACCAACTAACCAATCTCACAGATCATAAATACTGGGATCACCCAGCCCTGTCAATGCTGCCTCAGCTCCCTTTCTCTTACATTGGTCCACTCTTCCACATCCCCACTTCCAGTGCCTCGGTGAAGCTGTCATTCTCTGGCCCTGGTATTGGTCTACATGCCTCCTCCCTGACCTCTGCCACCACCCCCACCCCTCTACCTTTTCAGCCTCACACCAGGACAAACATGTTCACACCACTCCCCTTCATTCACACCACTTCTGGAGCATACCCCCTTATCATACAAAGTACTGAGAGCTCATTCATTCAAATAATCAATGAACACCTGACATACACTCAGGTGCTATTCTATACACTGAAGGTAAGACATAAATCAAAGAACAAGGAGAAAAGTAACTGTCTTCACAGATGACTCAATTTATCAGGTAGATATGTGGAATACTAGAGGATATGTCAGGTAAGTCCTAGGAAAAGAAAAAAAAAAAAACTAAGTGGCTCGGCACCTGTAGCTCAAGCAGCTATGGCACCAGCCACATACACCAGAGCTGGTAGGTTCAAACCCAGGCCAGGCCTATCAAACAACAATGACAACTACAACCAAAAACTAGCCAGGCGTTGGGCAGCGCCTGTGACTCAGTGGGTAGGGTGCTGGCCCCATATACAAGGGCGGCAGGCTCAAACCTGGCCCCAGCCGAATTGCAACCAAAAAATAGCCAGGTGTTGGGGTGGGCGCCTATGGTCCCAGGAACTCAGGAGGCTGAGGCAAGAGAATCACCTAACCCAGGGGTTGGAGGTTGTTGTGAGCAGTGTGACACCACAGCATTCTACCAAGGGAGATAAAATAAGACTCTGTCTCTACAAAAAAAAAAAAAAATAGCCAGGTGATGCACCAGGTAACTGTAGTCCCAGCTACTTGGGAACTCTACCGAGGGCAACACAGTGAGACTCTCCCAAAAAAAAAAAAAAAAAAAACTAAGGAAGGCTGGGCTGGGTGGCTGACACCTATAATCCCAGCACTCAGGGAGGCTGAGGTGGGAATATCACTTGAGCCCAGACTGGGCAACATAGCCAGACCCCCATCTCTATAAAAATTTTAAAAATTAGCTGGGCAGGCTTAGCGCCCATAGGTCAGTGGTTAGGGTGCTGGCCACAAACACTGGGGTTGGTGGGTTCAAACCCAGCCCAGGCCTGCTAAACAATGACAAAAAAATAGCTGGGCATTGTGGTAGGCGTCTGTAGTCCCAGCTATTCTGGAGGCTGAGGCAAGAGAATTGCTTAAGCCCAAAAGTTTGAGGTTGCTGTGATGCCATGGCACTCTACCCAGGGCAACAGCTTGAGATTCTGTCTTTAAAAAAAAAAAAAAAACCAAGCAGGGTATACAGAACTGATTATAGGCAGTAAAACTGGAATCAGAAACATGCTTTCTGACCTGTCAGCCTCCATAATGTAGCCACAAAAACACACGTGAACACAACTGAAATGTAAAAACATGGTAATACACATAGACCCTTTAACAGCATAACACATTTCATTCATATCAACTCTTTCAATGCCAAACCACCAGTTGACTTAAAATTCACAAAAAGTCACAATTCCCTCACAAAAAAAAATAAATAAATAAAATAAAATAAACCACTACATTTTTTTTTTCTAGACACCCATGAGGGTACTCTCACTACTAGGGTTTTTGAGCTGTAGGACATCACTCAAACTCAGCCAACACTTTGCAATTTCTATCCTAGTATATTTTGTTGAAAAGCATTAAGCATTACAAAAATTAAAATACTTTGCAAGTTCATCCATTGCCATTTGGTTTTAGAAAGGCAGATGCAAAAACAAAGTTAATTTGAAGTCTGGATTTTTTTTTTTTTTGAGACAGTCTCACTTTGTTGCCCTGAGTAGAGTGCCGTGGCATCACAGCTCACAGCAACCTCAGTCTTTTGGGCTCAAGCAATCCTCTTGCCTTAGCCTCCTGAGTAGCTAGGACTACAGGCACTCACTAATTTTTAGGCGCTGGCTAATTTTCCTATCTGTAGTAGAGACAGGTCTTGCTCTTGCTCAAGCTAGTCTCAAACTCCTGAGTTCAGGTGCTTCACCTTGCCTCCACCTCCCAGAGTGCTAGAATTACAGGTGTCAGCCACCATGCCCAGCCCTTTTTTATTGAAACAAGAGTCTCACTTTGTCACCCTTAGTAGAGTTCCAGGTGTCACAGCTTGCAACAACCTCAAACTCCTAGGCTCAAGTGATTCTCTTGCCTCAGCCTCCCAAGTAGCTGGGATTACAGGCACCTGCCACAACACCTGGCTATTTTTAGAGATGAGGTCTTGGTCTGGCTCAGGCAATCTACCCTCCTTGGCCTCCCAGAGTGCTAGTTTTTGGGGGTTTTTTGGGTTTTTTTTTAAGGAATACAAAATGCTGAAAAAGTCTCTGGGTATCCAACATAAGTCTTTTTTTCCCTGAAAGTGCTAACTGTAAATAACCACTCCTAAAAAATGAATTAATAAAAGATATAAAGACAGTCTGTAGGCTAGGTGCAATGGTTCATGCCTATAAACCCCTGCACTTTGGGAGATCAAAGTGGGATGACTGCTTGAGCCTAGGAGTTCAAGACCAGCCTGCACAACAAAGCAAGACTCTATCTCTACCAAAAACTTTTAATTAGCCAGATATACAAGTGTATGCTTGTAGTCCAGCTACTCAGGAGGCTAAGGCAGGAAGACTATACGAGCCTATGAAGTCAAAGTTACAGAGCTATATAATTGTATCAATGCATTCCAGCCTGGGCAACAGGGCAAAACCTTGTCTTTAAAAAAAAAAAAAAGTTTGCAAACATTAGCTTAGTCCTGTAGTTTCCAAGTCACCTCTTTCTTTTCTATTCTGTATACTTCATGTTCTCTTCGCCAAGTGATACAGAGAGGGTGGCAACAACGTACAGCAGAGACTCTTGCTCCATCTTGGTAATAATTAAAGGCATGTTCCATTATTTGTTCTCCTTAGGTACTTAGAATGTTCTATAGCTAATTTTCTTTTCTTTTTTTTTTTTTGCAGTTTTTGGCTGGGGCTGGGTTTGAACCCGCCACCTCCAGCATATGGGCGCCCTTCTCCTTTGAGTCACAGGCGCCACCCTCTATAGATAATTTTCATTCAACATTTTAGTTAGCTATGATGAGCAAAGGAAACTGCCCTACCTAGCAAAAAGTCTTAGCCCCCCCCCCCAATTAAAATAGAATGACCTTAGCTCAGCCTCTTCCCTTCCATACTCAGCTTTTTTTTTTTTTTTTGAGACAGAGTCTCACTTTGTCGCTCTTGGTAGAGAGCTGTGGAGTCACAGCTCACAGCAACCTCAAACTCTTGGGTTAAGCAGTAATCTTGCCTCAGCCTCCCAAGTAGCTGGGACTACAGGCATCCGGCTATTTTGTTGTTGCTGATGCAGTTGTCATTGTTGTTTAGCTGACCCGGACTGGTTGGAACCCACCAGCCTCAATGTATGTGGCCAGCACCATAACCACCGTACTACAGGCACCGAGCCCATACTCAGCTTCTTCCTCAAGAGCGTCCCTTTCTGCTCCAACCCTTTCTGTGGTTGGCACCATAACCACTGTGCTAACCACTGCTTGGCATGCCCAGGCCGGTTAGTACCCACCAGCCCCAGTGTATGTAGCCAGTACCCTAACTGCTGAGCTATAAGCGCTGAGCCCATACTCAGCTTCTTCCTCAAGAGAGTCCCTTTCTGCTCCAACATGACACAAAAAAAGAGGGATAAACAGATAGATACAGACATTAAAATGAGTTGTTAGGGCTGGGTGTGGTGGTTCACACCTGTAATCCTAGCACTCTGGGAGACCAAGGCAGGTGGATTGCCTCAGCTCAGGAGTTTAAGACTAGCCTGAGCAAAAGCAATACCCCTTCTCTACTAAAAACAGAAAAACTGAGGCAAGAGGATCGCCTGAGCCCAAGAGTTAGAGGTTGCTGTGAGCATGATGCAACCCATTCCACCCAGGGAAACAGCTTGAGACTGTTTCAAAAAAAAAAGGCAGCACCTGTAGCTCAGTGGGTAGGGTGCCAGCCACATACATAGGGACTGGCAGGTTCAAACCCAGCCCCGGCCAGCTAAAACAACAATGACAACTGCAACAACAACAAAAAATATCCGGGCGTTGTAGTAAGCACTTGTAGTCCCAGCTACTTGGGAAGCTGACGCAAGAGAATCGCTTAAGCCCAAGAATTGGAGATTGCTGTGAACTGTGATGCCATGGCACCCTACCCAGGGTAACAGCTTGAGACTCTGCCTCAAAAAAAAAAAAAAAAAAAGAGTTGTTTGTTTACCCTAAGCCATATGCCCATTTCTTCAGCATTTGCTGAGTACCCACCATGAGAAGGCACTAGCATAGGTCAGGCTGCCCAATGACAAGAGGCCTTTCTTCAGGAGGTCACCTAACAGGAGAGAAAAGTCACACATAGCCAATAAAAGGCTGTGAACTGTGCTCAAAAAGACAGGGCTAATGGTGATCCCAGCCCAACAACAAGCCATACAAAGGCCTGGAGTCAAGACAAGGTACCACATATTTGGGAAACAATGACACCTTTACCATACTCAGGCAAAAGAGAGGATCAGAAGAATAAGAAGCTTATCCAAAGTAGTATGCATTCCATGGCCATGAGAAAGTCCACCAAAGGAAAAACCTAAAAACTATACAGAAGAATATATGAGTACAAAGCCACACGTCTTGGGTGGCACCTGTGGCTCAGTGGGTAGGGTGCTGGCCCCATATACCGAGGGTGGCAGGTTCAAACCCGGCCCCAGCCAAACTGCAACAACAACAACAAAAATAGCTGGGCACTGTGGTGGGCGCCTATAGTCCCAGCTGCTCGGGAGGCTAAGGCAAGAGAATTGCCTAAGCCCAAGAGCTGGAGGTTGCTTTGAGTTGTGAAGTCACAGCATCTACCAAGGGCAACAAAGTGAGACTCTGTGTCCAAAAAAAAGCCATTATGTCTTCAATTCCCATTGATTTTTTTTTTTTTCGAGACAGAGTTTCACTGTTACCCTAGCTAGAAAAAGGGTGCCATAGCTCACAGCAACCTCAAACTCCTGGGCTCAAGTGATCCTCTTATCTCAGCCTCTGGAGTAGCTGGGACTACAGGCGCCCACCACAACATCTAGCTAGTTTGGGTTTGTTTTTTTTTTCTATTTTTAGTAGAGACTGGGTCTCACTCTCACTCAATCTGATCCTGAACCCCTGAGCTCGAGCAATCCACCCACCTTGGCCTCCCAAAGTGCTAGGATTATAGGTATGAGCCATCTCGCCCAGCTGGTTCCTAGTGATTAAGCTTTTTTTTTTGTTTAGAGACAGTCTCACTTTGTTGCCCTTGGTAGAGTGCTGTGACATCACAGCTCACAGCAACCTCCAGCTCTTGGGCTTAGGAGATTCTCTTGCCTCAGCCTCCCGCGTAGCTCTGGGACTACATGCGCCCACCACAACACCCAGCTATTTTTTTGTTGCAGTTTGGCTGGGGCTAGGTTTGAACCTGCCACCCTCAGTACCTGGGGCCAGCGCTCTCTACTCACTGCGCCACAGGTGCCGCCCATGCCCAGCTATTTTTTTGTTGCAGTTGTCATTGTTGTTTAGTTAGCCAGGACTGGGGTTCAAACCCACCAGCCTCAGTGTATGTGGCCAACGCCCTACCCACTGAGCTACAGGCACCACCTGATTAAGCATTTTCTTAGGTCCAATCATGATGGCTCACACCTGTAATACCAGCAGTCTAGGAGGCCGAGTCAGGTGAATTGCCTGAGTTCACAGGTTCCAGACCAGCCTGAACCAGAGCAAGACTCCGTCTCTAAAAATAGCGAGGCAGGCACCTGTAGTCCCAGCTATTTGGGAGGGTGAAGCAAGAGAATCACTTGAGCCCAAGAGTTGGAAGTTGCTGTGAGCTATGATGCCACAGCACTCTACCAAAGGTGACAAGGAAGGCTCTGTCTCAAAAAATAAATAAAATAAAATCTGTATTATTTAACAATAAAAAAATAAGAAAGGTTATTTCTCCATTTGCTCTATGGACAGTGCAGAGCTGGGCGCAGTGGTGTGCACCTATAGTCCCAGCTACTCTGGAGGCTGCGGAAGGAGAATCACTTGAGCCCAGGAGTTTGGAGCCATAGTGTGCTATGATCATGACTGTAAACAGCCAGTGTACACCAGACTGGGCAACACAGTGACAACCCATCTCTAAAATTAAACAAAAATGACAGGGCAAAATAAGTTTAGATTATGAACTTTAGCACCATGTTAGCACATCTTTTGTATGTGCTCTTATTTGGAGAACAGAACCCTACAGTTCATGTAGTATACACTTTATTACAGTTTTCTACCCTCTCACCAGTACACTCCTCGTAAGCCTAATTCCACCTACTTCTACATGTTTTACACTCAATCTTCAAGCTGGGGAAAAAAAAAAAGAAGCAACTAGTTAGCTCACATTCTGTCAAGTAAACCTTTTAAGGTTTGAATATATTTAGGAGAGGACAGTCTGGAGACTGTACCCTCTCCTCCTAACTCACAGGGTCCATGATTCCCGACCCATTCTGAAATTCTGCCTTATTCTTCACTTGGTTCCTCACATTTAGCACGTACTGGTTGAATAGCCTGTATAAATTAGCTGCATAAAAACAAACCTAGAGCAGCGCCTGTGGCTCAGTGAGTAGGGCACTGGCCCCATATACCGAGGGTGGCAGGTTCAAACCCGGCCCCTGCCAAACTGTAACAACAACAACAAAAATAGCCAGGCACTGTGGCGGGCGCCTGTCGTCCCAGCTACTCGGGAGGCTGAGGCAAGAGATTGCCTAAGCCCAGGAGTTGGAAGTTGCTGTGAGCTGTGACGCCACAGCACTATACCAAGGGCGATAAAGAGAGACTCTGTCTCTAAAAAAAAAACAAAACACCTATAACCTGTTTGCCTTTTTGTTTTGTTCTGTATGTCTCCAGGTTTCAAGATATATTAGTTTGCACGTTACAAATGAATACACCATATATGATAAGCTGTCCATTACTCTTTGAAATTAATAAAATTTATCTGACGCTCTTAAAAGGGAATGTGTACCCTTGACATCAGAGGTCTACCTATTTGGCAGTAATGAAGTCAGGAGAAAATGATTTCTGTACTGAAGAGATTCAAGTTCTTCACAAAAGCTTAACACAAACTCAGAACAGTGCAGTTAAGTCCCCATTCAAACAACCATCAGCCCAACAGTACAGGCTGCTGGGTGGCTGAGAAAATGGAAGGAAAGAAAAGGAAATGACTCAAAGTAATCATGTTTCAAGTATGAGTCCTCTCCATTTTCAGTCGGCAGTTTAGATTTGAACTACATAGACCATGGGAAGTAAGAGCATACATCAACCTTTCCACAAGGAAAGGTTGTGCTCACAGATTTATTTCCTTCATGTTATTTGGAATTGTCTTTTTTTAATATTATTACTCTCATCACATTTAAATATGTAAGTAGGACATTTGGGAAAATAAAGTCAAAATTCCAGCTTCATAAATAGGATGGCTCTAACTTATTTTCCATGTGGATTACCTTATTAAAAATACATAAAATAGTCAATATAATCAATGCATGCTCTTATTATTCATCTCATTTAAAAGTCAACACTACAAAGTCTGAGAGTGGGTTGGCAGTACTGAAGAACTTCCCCTAACCTAGATCTCAACTCACTCCCTTTTAATTTGTCTTCTCTTCACAAGGTCTGTTAAAACACACACACAAACACCACACACCAATCATCTACCTAAAAATGATTAACGTTAGAACATCGGTGTTGATACAAAGTTTCAACTTGAATGTCAAATCCCATCCTGGAGACAGAAACGAGGAAAGATTAGTGTTGCAATGGATCCTATATGATACCTTTATCTGTTTTCTTTTTATGGAAACTCAAGACTAGCGTTTTTTAAATCCCGAGATTTTAAACCCCTGTTCCTGCAAGCAGGGTGCAATCAGCCATTCAGTCGCCGGGTTCCATCCCTACGTGTCCTGAGGCTTCAAGGACTACCGGTCCACAGCCTGGGAGCGAGGGGAGCATCCTGGGCGGAGGCCGACAGTGCCCCGGGCAGACTCCCCCCGCCCGGCCCACCCACCTGCGAAGGCCGGGACCGCGGCCCGGCTCCCCGGGGGCGCGCCCGAGCTGACCAACGGCCCAGGAGCCGCGAGTGTCAACGCTGGACACCTTCTGCAAACAAAAAGCGGTCTCTCGGCCCGACCTCTGCCGGAGCGCCGGCCTTGGGGCCCCGACCTGTTCCTTCAACCGCGGCCGCCCCGCACAAAGGCCGGCCCGGGCCGCTCGGCGCCGCAGGAACAAAGGCGGCCGCCCCGTTCGAGCCGGCACAGGTGCAGCCGCCGGGCCCCGCAGGGCCCAACATGGCCGCGCCCGCCGGCCCCGTTAGCCGCCGCCTCCCTTGGCCCTCCCTTGGTCCTCCCCTGGCCCTGCCTGCGCCCGGCCTCTGCCGCCCTCCCGGCCCTCCCTATCCTCCCAGCCGCCCCTCACCCGTCGGCCCTCCCGGACCTCCCCGCTCCTCCCGACCCCTCATGCTGCCGGACCCTGCCGGACCCTGCTGCTCCTGACCGGCCCCTCAGGCCTCGCCGGGCCTCCCAGCGCTCGCGATTGCCCCGCAGTCCTCCCGGCCCTCCCCACACTCTTGCACCCTCCCCGCCGTCCTCCGTCCTCCCCAGTCCTCCCGGCCTCAGGCCTCCGCGGGCCTCACCACCGCCCCCTCAGGCCCCCGCCCGGCGGTTGGCGGCCCCAGTGACCTGCGGTGCGTCGCATCCTCCGGGCGCGGCGGCTCCGGCTGCTGGGCAGAGGCCGGGCCGGGCCGGGGCCTGTGGCAGGAGGGCCGCGGCGGGGAGGGGGCGGCGGCGGGCGCAGCGCGGCCAGGCCGAGGCTCTCCGCGCGCGGCGCCGACCCCGCCCCCGCGCCTCCCGCCCGCCGCCGCCGCCGCCGGGGCCGCCGCCGCTCGCAGAAGCCGCGGGAAAAGTGCGCGCCGCTGATTGGCTGCCGCGCTCGCGGGGCCAGCGGACCGGGCTTTTCAAATCCTCGCCGGGGCCGCGCGGGCGGGGCCGGCCGTAGGACACGCGCGCGCCTCGGAGCACAGCCGGGCACGCGCCCCGCTCCCGCTACTCTCCGGCGTGCGCCTGGCCCGGCCCGGCCCGTGGCCCGCGGCGCCGCGCGCGGTGACGTCACGGTCGCGAGCCCAATAGCGGCCTAGAGCCGCGCGGCGGATCTCTGGACCTGGGCGCGCGGGCGGTGCCCAAGCGCGGGGCTGGCGCGGGGTGGGTCTTCCACGCTCGTGTCTGGGATTCTTTCCGCTTCCCCCTCGTCCCGGACCCGCAGTATCTAGCCGGCCGGAGGGTCCGGGACAACACAGCCGGCGACGGGCCCGGGAGGGAGGGACCTAGCTGACTGAGGCGGCGCGAGGTCTTCCCGCGGAGTGTCTGTGTGTGGCACGGAGTGGGCAGGAGGGCCCCGCAGCCCTTCACCACCGGAGACGTGTCCAGGCCGGGCTGTGGGGCCGCGCCGCGGGGGTCGTGGGTCTGGCGCGCTCAGGGTGCGGTTCCGGGAGACCTTTTGGTGCGTTGCAGACTCGGAGAGGTGCGGAGTCGAAGAGGGGCCGCGGTAGGGCAGACCCTGGCTGAAGTGGTAAGGACAGATTTTCTCTGGAAGTGTACTTTTGGATTGCAAGAAAGTGCCCAGGACGTGTTGAATTCGGTCCTATAGACTCAGGCGGCTGCGCGTCCGAGGTAGATGGGAGCGCGAGGGAATGGGGGAGGTGGTGGGGTCCGGGAGGGAAAGGTGATCAACAGCAGGAAGGGGGCTTGGTCGCTGTGAAGTCAGAGTCTGAGTTTGCTGACTGGAGCTCTTGGAAGTTAGAGCCTTCCCTTTGGGGGGGGAGGGGGGGGACTGACCTATTTCCAGGTGCTGCTGGAACAAACAGTAAATTCTTTTAGGCAGCCTTGGATTTTCTCAGGCACTTTAAGGGAGGCGGGGACGTCATAAGAATGCGGCTTTGAACTCCTAGAAACTACGTTAACGTTTGTTCAAATCTTTATAGGCCAAACTCCAGACCTAGTGGAGACAGGGCCCTGAAGGGCCTGGCTAGAGTTAGGTCAAAGTACATCCAAAAACTGTACTTTCAAGGCCATTTCTATAATTCTAAAAAAGAAAAAGAAAAAAAGTGTCACTCTGGTCCTTGCTGCTACTTGGCCTCTAGCTGCGACCTCCACTGCAGAGAGCCACCTTGTCCCAGATCATGCCTGCACGCCCACAGCTAGCAACTGAGGGAGTGAGGTACAAAGGCTTGTTCTACATGTGGTTGGAACCCAGCTATATGACATTCTGGAAAAGGCAAAACTGTGGACACAGTAAAAAGATAAGTGTTAGCAGAAGCTGGGAGGAGAGTGTGATGAATAAGCAGACCAAAGATGTGTAGGTCAGTGAAGCTGCTCTTCTGTACAATACTGTAACCGTGGATGCATAGTATACACCTGTCACAACCCACAGAATGTACACCACCATGAGGGAAACTTAACATAAACTGGATTTTCAGTAATAATGTGTGTCAATGTAGGCTCATTGATTATAACAAATGTACTATTGTGCCGGGAAATGTTGGTGATAGGGAAGGTAGTAGGACGTGAGGAAGGGGTGTATAGGAACTCTGTACTTTTTGCTCAGTTTTGCTGTGAACCCAAACCCGCTATAAAAATTAAAGTTTAGGTTAGGCACAGTGGCTCACACCTATTATCTTAACACTTTGGGAGGTCAAGACAGGAAGATCACTTGAGGCCAGGAGTTTGAGCCCAGTCTGAGCAACATATTATACAAAGATCCCATCTCCACAAACTTTTTTAAAATAATTAGCCTGGCATGGTAGCATGCACTTAGTCCCAGCACTTTGGAAGTCTAAAGCAGGATTGGTTGAGCCCAGGAGTTTCAGGTTGCAGTGAGTTGTGATGATGCCACTGCATTCCAGCTTGGGCAACAGCAAGACCCTGTTTAAAAAAAAAAAAGTTTACTTAAAAAATATACATTATTTAAATATATATATATATAAAAATATATATTTCATAGGCTTGGTGCCTGTAGCACAGTGATTTTGGCGCCAGCCACATACACCAAGGCTGGCAGGTTCGAACCCATCCTTGGCCAGCTATATAATAACTGCAGTAAAATATAGGCAGGCATTGTGGTGGGCGCCTGTAGTCCCAGCTACTTGGGAGGCTGAGGCAAGAGAATCACTTAAGCCAGAGCTTGAGGTTGCTGTGAGCTGTGACACCGTGGCACCCTGCTGAGGGCAACACAATAAAACTGTCTCAAAAAAAAAAAAAAAATAGGCTTGGCGCCTGTGGCTCAATCGGCTAAGGCACCAGCCACGTACACCTAAGGTGGCGGGTTTGAATACCCAGCCCAGGCCGCCAAACAACAATGATGGCTGCAACCAAAAAATGGCCTGGCGTTGTGGCAGGCGCCTGTGGTCCCAGCTACTTGGGAGGCGGAGGCAGGAGACTCGCTTGAGCCCAGGAGTTGGAGGTTGCTATGAGCTGTGATGCCATGG
>CAUYQV010025100.1:0-62661 GCA_963574575.1 Galagoides demidoff | reverse complement strand
TCCCCCTGGGTAGAGTGCCATGGCATCACAGCTCACAGCAACCTCCAACTCCTGGGCTCAAGCGAGTCTCCTGCCTCCGCCTCCCAAGTAGCTGGGACCACAGGCGCCCACCACAACGCCCAGCCATTTTTTGGTTGCAGCCGTCATTGTTGTTTGGCCGGCCGGGCTGGGGATTCGAACCCGCCACCTTAGGTGTACGTGGCTGGTGCCTTAGCCAATTGAGCCACAGGTGCCGAGCCGAAGCCCAACATTTTTAAAGTACTTACTAGGTGCTAAATTTTACTGAGGAATCATTTGAAGCCATGGAGAAATTAAAGTGATTTGCCCCATGTTAACAAATTGTCCTAGCACTCAAAAGGGAATACTAGGGCGTTGCCTGTATCGCAGTGGGTGGGGTGCCAGCCACACACCCTGAGGCTGGCGGGTTTGAACCCTGGCCTGGGCCAGATGAAACAACAATGACAACTGCAACAATAACAACAAAAATAGCCGGGTGTTATGGTGGGCGCCTGTAGTCCCAGCTACTTGGGAGGCGGAAACAAGAGAATTGCTTTAAGCCCAAGAGTTTGAGGTTGCTTTGAGCTGTGAGTCATGGCACTCTACCTAGGGTGACAGTTTGAGACTCTGTCTCGACAACAACAACAAGAATACCAATTGGTAACCCAATGTATATGTTCTTTGATTTAACCCTTGGAAATTCAAGCTCCCTGCCCCCATGGAGAAGCAGAACTAGAAAGGACTCCTGAGCCAAAACTTTCAGCTTGTTTTCTCCTTAGGTGCATATTTTCAGAAAAGGAGTATACTTAGGGCTTGGAGGAACTATGACTCCTGAACCTTCTTAGGATTGGTTTGGTTTTTAAAAGTGGACTTGTCAGTTCTAACTAACTGGGAGGAAACGGTTTCCTGGTGTGATGCATTAGTCATGAGCAGGGTGTAGGAGGGGGTTGAACAATCACTCAACCCTCCCCCCCATGGCTAGGCTTTCATGCTGAACCTCAAGCCCAGCTGTGTTGGCTTTGAGGACTTGCTGGGGACACCCCCCACCCCCAACCTGCTGTGTGCTTGAAGTCTTGGCTTAGAGGTAAAGGAGGGGGTGATTTTAGATTTAAGGTTAGAGCAGAAGTATTACCAATAGGGTAGCTTATGTACCCAGGGTCCCCATAATTAAGTTGTGTGTTGAGAGAGAAGTGGGGTTAAATATGGGGGCTGTTTCAAGAACTAGGAGCTGTGGTATAAACTACTGCATTGTGTGCCTGTGTGTGTTTTCCAATCTCCAAAGTTGTTTTAATAATATTTTTCCATGTTGAAGTAAAAGAGAGTCACAACTCTTGATGATGTTGGCCGCCAAGAGATGTGAACTTGGATGGTGCCATTGTCTACAACAGCGGTTCTCAACCTGTGGGTTGGGACCCCTTTGGGGGTCTCCTGCATATCAGATATTTACACTGCGATTCATAACAGTAGCAAAATTACAGTTATGAAGTAGCAACGAAAATAATTTCATGCTTGGAGGTTACCACAACATGAAGAACTGTATTAAAGGGTCACAGCATTAGGAAGATTGAGAACCACTGGTCTAGAATATGTGGCAAAGAGGACATGACAGAAACCATGCTGCTCTTTTGAGTGACCTCTCCATGTCCTGCATCCTGTGGCTACCTGGGGCACCCCAGTCAATCTCCCTTCAGAGTACAGACCTTGGGCTGGTAGAGGATGGGTCCAGGCTGCTGCCTGGATATCCTGCTGTGAACATTTTGTGGGGAATGCATTTTATTCCTTTCCTTTGTTTGGCCTACTTTGAGGGCATTGCTGGTTATGAGAGAACAATTCTGTTATACGGGTTGTAATGGTTCCTTTTATCTGTCTACTTTGCTGGTCTGTGGTACCTGGTTGTTTGCTCAAATATCAGCCTAAGTGTTGCGGTGAGTTATTTTAGGGTGTGGTTAACATTCACATCAGTAGAGGTTGGATAGAGCAGATTACCCTTCATATCAAGGGAAGCATATCTTAAGACAAAAGACTGAGATTCTTCGAGAAGGAAGAAATTTTGTCTCCAGATGCCTTTGGACTCAAATCTATAGCATCCTTTGGTCTTCAGCCTGCTGCTCTACCCTGCAGATTTCAAACTTGCCAGCCCTAGACGGCACCTGTGGCTCAAGGAGTAGGGCGCCAGCCCCAAATACTGTTGGTGGTGGGTTCAAACCTGGCCCTGGCCAAAAAAAAAAAAAAAACAAACAAACGGCAAACTTGCCAGCCCCCAAAATTATATGAGTCAATTCTTAAAAATAAATCTGTTGATAGAGATCCACTGATACAACTATAAATTTCTATATACGGGTACTCTTTCTCTGGAGCACTTTGACTAATACAGAGGGGCAAGTGCCACTGAACACTATGATAAGAGGTACTAAGCTAGAGTCCTTTCCCTCATGCAACCTGTGATCCTAGCAGAGGAGAAGGTTTAAGACAAATAAGCATATAACTGATAGCCATAGGGATTCAGAGGAGACGAGGGATAATGAAAATTTTGGAAGATCAGAGCTTTGCAAAGTTTTCCAATAAAACACTCCGACATAAAGAGAATGGACATCGCATCACTCCATGTGAGCGGAGTGAGTGAGTATTTCTTTTTTGTTTTTTACTCACCGCTATACTAGTGAGGAAGGTGAAGTGAGTATTTCATCATAGAAAGTCACGCTTATGGCTCGGCGGCTGTGGCTCAATCGGCTAAGGCACCAGCCACGTACACCTAAGGTGGTGGGTTTGAATCCCCAGCCTGGGCCCACCAAACAACAATGATGGCTGCAACCAAAAAATGGCCAGGCGTTGTGGCAGGCACCTATTGGGAGGTGGAGGCAGGAGACTCGCTTGAGCTCAGGAGTTGGAGGTTGCTATGAGCTGTGATGCCATGGCACTCTACCCAGGGGGGATAGCTTGAGGCTCCGTCTCAAAAAAATGAAAGAAAGAAAGTCACGCTTATTTAAAACCTCACTGCGGTGTCAGCCTGCCCTCCCCTGCTCTTCCTAACTAACCTGCTGGGTGTATCTTTTGGTTAAATGGATTCTTCAGAAAGATGTTGCTTCTGTGCTCTCCTCTCCGCTGTGTGGGGGGTGTTTGTCCCTCTGTTAGCGGGCGGGGTCACACTTGTGGAATTCTCCGGCGAGAGCACACATACTTTGAATGTGCAGCACGCTAGTTTGGCAGGGGTGTGTGCAGTGAGTGAATTGGGCAGAAGAGGGCAATATTAGCGATGGCAGGTGAAAGCAAGGTAACCTGGATTAGAAGGGTAGTAATGGAAGAGAGAAGATGTGGAAGATCCTTCAAGGACCCGCGGGGAAGAACGAGGAGAAAGGATGAAATGCACATTCACAAAACCCCAGCTAACGGGGGTTCACAGAGCTGCTACATGAGTGGCTTAAGGTCCCAGATTCACTAAGTGGCAGACTAAGGCCAGGCCCATACGAGTCCATACTCTGTGTTTACAAATCAAGCTGCTTTCCGGGAAGAAGCATAAATGTGGGAGGTTTTGACCCTAAATGGTGTGTCACGTTAGAACCACCAATGGAATTGCCTGGTGGAGGTGTCCACTAAGCGGTTACACAGAGAGGTCTGTGCTGAACACCTAGGTTTAGGCACATGAAGTCTGGAGGGAACTTGGTAAATTTGTTTTCCTGTCTGTGAGAACAGAAGTTTTGTTCAAAAAATGTTTTTTGTAATGATTTTTCATTGCTTGTCATATTAGCCTCTATTCTCTGGGTAAATCTCACAGTGAGATTTCTTGGCTACTTATATTGTCTGTGTCTGAAGTTACTCACACAGAAGAATGCAGCTCTGGTTGCAAAGGTGTTTTTGCTTACTGTTTCTTGGTGAATCACGCTATATTGTATTGTCTTGTCTTGGGTGGGTTGGGGATGAGTCTTTCTGTCTTATTATTTTCTTTCTCTACATATGGTGTTATTTTATTAACTACCGGTGAAGGGATATTTCTTATCTTTGTTGCAAAAGTACAACGGGATTTGATGATGCCTAGTCAGAGCTAGAGCTCTGGGCAGAGGAGTTCAGAGCAGCCCAAGGTTTTCAGCGTGTACTTCCTGAATGGTGATGTCACCTTCCTGAAGATTCTGGGAGATTTTGGCTCTGGTGGGAGGTTGTTCCATAAAGTTAACATACAGGCTGTCTGGATAGGGAAAACTGAGGACTGTTTCAATAAATAAGCTCAAAAAGCAAGCATTTTTACCACGGATGACCGGTTTTCTGCTGCCAGTGAGTTTCTTTGCAAACTGCTTCCTCCACCTGAGCTTTCCACGGGTGGCTTTCCTGATTTTCTCCCCTCTAATTCCATATCGGTCCTGGATTTCCCTGAGCAGTGGTCTTCAGTGTTGGATGGCTGTGCAAGATGAGTTCATTAGAAAATGAAAAGGAAATTTCAGAACTTACATTTCTTGTATATCTTCTGCATTAAAATGTCTCTGTGTTTCTGCTTGGTTCAGTAAAGGGTGTCCTTTATAAACATACAGAGAAATCTGAGATGTGCATAATTTATCTGAACTGTAGTTCATGTGTATAATTTATACATTAATTCACTGAATAAGTGATGACAGGCACTTACACTCTTTTGGGTAGGCATGGCTGCAGTAATTGAATTGAGTGAGTGTGCCCTTAAATCCACTTGCCTATAGTGCCCTGGACAGGTGTATATAGATAGTCTTTGAGTTATAAAACATCCAACTTATGTACAACTCGCACTTATGAACAGAGGCTATTGTGGTAAGTCCCCAAGTTACTTACAGATGGAGGCTATTACAGATAATAGGTAAATGTACCTGTTCCAACTTACAT
This sequence comes from Galagoides demidoff, assembly GCA_963574575.1. Taxonomy (NCBI): domain Eukaryota; kingdom Metazoa; phylum Chordata; class Mammalia; order Primates; family Galagidae; genus Galagoides; species Galagoides demidoff. The sequence goes on along the minus strand of CAUYQV010025100.1, from coordinate 57,822 downwards.
ACAGATTCAATGTAAGCATAAGCTCATGGAACCTATCTCATTTGTAACCCGGGGACTGCCTGTACTTGATTCTTGGAAGGCAGACCTCCTGTCTCTTTCCCTTGCTTTGTGTGTGGTCCCACAGATACTATTTGGCAATGAATGTCAAACTTCTTAAGCCAGTTGCTGTCATACAAGAAACAGATTTGCTCTGTGATTTATGTATCAGTTTTCTCCATGGGGACTTTGAAGTCTCACTGTTTTAGAGTGTTCCCATGACTCTCCAGGAGCTGCCTTTATGTTGAAGCAAGCTGATTATCCTCTTACAGTTTTAGGGAGGGGACATATGTGCTCTGCTTGATTTTTTTTTTTTCCTTTTACTTTAAAAGTTCCATTATGCAATTACTTAATGTGCTTTTTATTCTCTCCCAATTTGTAGTTTAGCTAGAATGAATGTCGGTCCTTATCCACCAGAAAGCTCTTGCACCAGCTCTTAAAGGTTATCCCTCCATCTTGCCCTTCTGGGGTCCAGCTCAGTGGCACTTTTGCCTTAATTGAATTCCCTATTTACTGAAAAAAAGGTCCACTACAGAAAATCTCTGGTGGCTTCATTGTGATGCTCACGGCTTTGGACTTGAGCAAGTTAAAGAAACATGGACTTCCTTTGAGTTGTAGGGAGCACAGAAACTTCCGGGTCATTCTCTTAACATTAAAAAGAATGGATGCTCAGGAAGGCTGGACCGAGCCCCTAGAGCCCCCATCGTTACTCCGAATCGTTTCTGCCATCTCCCCACCCACACTGGTCCGTGCTCTACCCTCCACCTCCATGGCCAGCCAGTAACACAACCAGAGCATTGCCTGAGATGGGCTCTGTGGTGTGTGTGTAGCTACTAACCTCTCATTTTATGCACTCAGAGAAAGGTTAAGTGATTGTCTTTAAATGCTACATTTGTTTGAAGTGGCACTTGGGCGCACTTATTTCTGCATTCCTGATGTATCTCATTGTGGTTTGTATGGCTCTGGAGCATTCCTTACAGTCACGGATCTTACTTAAGTAGTGAGACTGATCTTAAGATGTTTGTGGTGGTGGTGGGGTGTCCTGAGGGCCTAGAGAGTTCGGACGCTGAACTTAGATCTGATTTTATTTTCTAACTCGATGGTACCAAGCCTGAGGCACCGTATTTTTATTTTAGTGTTAAATTATCAACGCTGTTTAATGCATTTATTATTACGGGTATTGATTTAGTCCCTAATGGGTGTGGTGGAGATGATCCTTTAAAAAACTTCTGGCCTCTCACAAATGATTAGAGAATTTTTTTTTCTTTTTTATAAACGTTCTGTGATGATGTAATGAATTTGGCTGTTATTTGTTTCTCTGTTCAGATATTCTTCCTGTTCAAAGCTTTTTGGGAGGTGGTATGGTCTGAATATTGCCCCTTCCCCCACGTTTGTATGTTGGAACTTGAATTGTACTGAGAGGTGGGGCCTTGAGGAGGTGATTAGGTGCAGGAGCTCTGCCTTCCTAGATGGGACTAGTACCCTGACACTAGGGCTTGAGGGGGAGAGGGAGCCTGTTTACCTCTCCACCATGCCGGGACCCACCTGTGGAACAGGCCCTCACCAAACACCAAGCCTGCTGGTGCTGTGATCTGGGGCTTTCTAGTCCCTAGTGGTTCTCAACCTTCCTAATGCTGTGATGTATTTTCATTGTTACCAAGGGGTTGGGACCCACAGGTTGTGAACCGCTGCCCTAGCACTATAAGCAGTAGATTTCTGTGGTTTATAAATTTCTCAGGTGTTTTGTTATAGCGCCTCAAACTAAGACCAGAGGGTAATCATTAAAAAAATACTTACTTCTGTCCTAATGTGTTCCATCTCTGATTTCTTTGTTTCGAGGTTCTCTGTGAAATGGACACCAAATTTCCTATGAGATCACTGTAAGTGAATTCTGGCCTCTCAGGGATAAAACTTTTAAATCCGGTATTTTAGTAGGCCTCAGCATGGGAGGTGTTCTTTTCACCTTCTGTTTTTTCAGTTACCCAACTGGGACCTTCAGCAGAGTCTTAGCCTCATCCTTCCCCCGCCTTCATTCCTCAAAGGTACACATGGGGTGGTAAGTCCTGGGGGAACATACCTGCCGTTCTCATGACTCCAAGGCGCTCAGTCTCCCGTTTGGGCCATCTCAGGTGATTGATTGCTTGCACTAAGTCTCCACCTTCTCTTCCAAGCTACCCTGGAGGGAAAACCGTGTTTGTCCATTCCTCAGTGCAGTCCCATCCCTGATTCCATTAGGCATCATTAGGTCCAGTTCCATCACGTGGTATCCTTAGCTCCAACCTATCTTTGTAGCTTCATCACTTCCAGCTCTTTTCCATGCACTTGTCTCTCTGGGCTACTGATTCATTCCTTGGAGCCTTGGCTTATGCCCTTTTCTTTTCCTAAAATTTTCTGCCCTTCTTCTTTTTGTGCAAACTCCCTTCTGTCTCTGTTCACTTCCTTCTATCTTCATAAGCAAAGCCAAATCTGACCATCCCTTCAGGACCAGTTTCGACTGATAGCCTCTCCTTGCCCAGTTAGTCTATTTAACCTTCACTATCAGGAATGCCAGACCAGCAGCTACAGCCTTGTCTTGGAGTAGGTAAGTGGCCGCCATCCCCCGGGTTGTAGCCATATGAGGAAGTGGTCTATCTCCTCATCCCAGCATGTAACAGGTACCCAGGAATTGTTGGTTGAGTTGAACTGGAAGGGCGCTAATCACTGTTTGCTTAGATACTCTGCTTCGCCTAACAATTCACAAGCAGTTTTTACCTAGTCTTAAGTGGAGCTATTTAGAAATCTATTTTATGTAAGATGTGTACATGTTACTATCATGTGTAAGGTGTGCCACTATTTTATGTATCACAAAAAGAAAGAAAGAAAATGATGCTGATTAAATCCCAATACACCAGTGATTGTAAGATATTGTCAATTTCAGAAAGATTAAAAGTGAAGAAATATGTTCCATAGGATCAATGAATCAAGGGTTCTGTCTTATCTGTTAAAACTCCTGGTCTTAATTGTATACAAGGAACCTGCAGCAAATTGCAAATGGAAAATTGAGGTCATTCTGAAAGGTTTTTAAAATGAGGAGAAAGTCAAGGAACATCTGGGTCAAAGCACCCAGGAAGTGGCTTGGGACTTGAGGCCTTTGGGAATTGTTCTGTTATTCTGTCTTACAATACCTCTGACAGAGGCCTCAAATTTGAACCTTAGTTCTTACTCTTTTGAAAAGTAGAGGACTTATAGGTAAAGCATCACCTCATTTTCAAAATCCTTGGGAATTCCCTTAAATTAAAAAAAAATCATTTAATTTAACTTTAAGGTGTAAGACTCTTTGCCGCGCTGGAATGCTTTACTTAGTCTTTGATTCAAGTCCTTCTTTTAGGTCGTGCCCCCTAGATGCCTGCGTTCGCGAAGGTTGGTGTTCAGAACCTCCCCTCAGCGGCAAGAGGACACAGTCTCTCGCTACAATTTCATTTCTTCCATTAGGCAGCTGGGTTTTCCAACTATCATGCTTACTCATTGCCTTTCACTTATTAAATTAAATTGCTAATCAAATACATACACACATGTACATGCTCAATATTTCCAGATTCTCTTCCTTCCTCTCCATTCCCAGTGCCACCGCCTTAAAAGCCGTCTTAGTGTCTGGAGTGCTGAAGCCTCTCTTTGGCCATGTTCTCTTAAAAAAACGTCCTGCCACCAACATGACGGTAACACCGGCAAGGATAGAGCCGAGGAGGAAGTGGCAGTTGCTTGAGGGCCGTGATTCTTTCTGGGTGGAGCCTCTAAACTCTAAATGTGAGGGGTCAACAGAGTAGATTCGTCATCACGCCCCATCCCAGTGACTTCTCCAGAAGAGCTTGTCACATTTTTCTCTGTCCTCTATGCCACAGGCTGTCCCAGCCCTATTGCTGACTGTCTTGGTTGCAACACCAGTCCCTTGGGTACGTGGACTCACCCCAGTCACCCCAGGAAGTTCTTCCCTGAGTCCAGAGTGGCCACCCCCTCTGCATGGGAAGGCAGCCCCGGGTCAGGGGACTGGCTTATGGGTGGCTCAGAGAATGAAATCATGGCAGATGCCCACACCTTGTTCTGTGTTTGGGGCTGAAAGACTCCTCTGGGCTGCTCGGTAAGAGAACAGGTTAGGGGAGAGGCCGGGCTGGCGGAGGTCAGAGGCCATCGTGGAAACTGCAAGTTGCACTTTCAGAGCTCCAGTTACCTGGGCAGACTCGGAAGTAGGTCTTGGAGGCAGGCGGAGGCTGCTGCAGCAGAGAATTCCCTGAGGCGCTTTTTCTCTTATGTATCCTTTAGATGGAGACTCCTCTGACTCCGTGCCGTCTCAAGGCTGAACCCCAGACTCAGAAAACCAGAGAGAATAAGAAACAAATTCCCCTCTTGGAGCTTCCATCTTTGACGCTGAAAGAGGAGCTCTCTTTACCCACCTCCCCATTCTGCCGTGTGTCCCAAAATGTGGCTTTTTCCTGTGCCTCCTGAGGCTTTTAGGGCTTATATGGGGGACAGGAGGCAGGTCTGTCTTAGGGAAAAGACCTGGGTAGCTCACCTTTGGAAAATGAGTTGTTAGGTAAAGTGACTTGATTTTGAAGTCATTTCTGAACTAAGGTGTTGATAAATTGAGATTACCTTGGTGTGCAGTTTAAGGATTGCATTCTTAATATAGGATGCAGGAAAGCATGGAACGGAGGACCATCCTCCCCTGCAGTCTCATGGGCATCTAGATAACCTGGTTCTCTCACGGGAACACCTGTCAGTTGAGCCACAATGTGGTGAAAGAGCAAAGGATGGATTCCAGCGTTAGAGGTTAATCACATTCAGCTCCACTTTCTTCTGGGAGCAGGTGTTCTGCACTGCCTTACGGTGCGACTGCCATAGGTGTGCGTTTTAGATGTGACTCAAATCTTGGCATCAGCAATTTAGGAGCCAGGAGCCCAAAGCCGTGCTCCAGCATTCCACGGTGAGTGCTCTGGGAATGTGGGGTGGAATTCCCAAGTGTTCAGTAGCTTTCTGGCTTTGAGAAATAGCCGTAATGCTGCTTGGGTTTTTCAGAAAGCATGCGATTCCTGTGATGTGTCTTGAAAAAGTTATTAAATCCATTTCAGAAAGCGGGGGCTGTTCTTAGGATCAGGCTGTATGACTGTTTGGGAGATTCGATTGGCAGCTGTGTGACACAGCCCTTGGGAACTAATGGCCTTCACATCTACTTGGATAAAGGCAGTGGGGAACTTCACAGTAATTAACACAATGTTGGGGTTGCAGTGCGATAGACACCAAGAATTTAGGGAAACTCAGAAGACTAATTTGGCCCGAAGCCATTAACACAGTGCCAGCCAAGTAGTAAGTTTTTTTGTAAATGGAAGACCTCCCTAAGTTGGGGTATAACATTATTAACTTCATTTTGAAATGGAATGACTTTACTCCTAAGAAATGTGGTAATGTCTGTCCCAGTTGAACCTGTTGGCTAAGTATTGCCAAAGATTCACTGTTCTAAAATTAAAGTTATTATTTTAGTAGATAGTTCCCGACTTATAGCCAGCTTAAAAATATTGATTCTATGAATATGTTTCCTTGCTTAGTTACTTAGGGATATATTTGGATGTATTAGGAAGTAACACTGCAAAACTAGAGCAGTCTGTGGATTTGAAAACTTTCGGGGATTTTTTTTTTTTTGCTTCCGATTTGGGTTTCTGTTTATACCTGCCTTTAAAAAAGTGGTTAAGCTGAAACTAATTCATTCATGCTTTATGAAATAGGAATTTGGACCCTTTTCATAGCTCATTCATCTGTGCTGAAGAATTGGTTTTTCCGTGAGGATCCCGGTGCTGCCCCAGGGCCCTTGGGGGTTACGTGGTTCACCTGGAGGGGAAGGCGGGGACCTCTTCTCTGTACGTGAATCCTTTGCAGTCTCAGCTTTCCCAAAAGCCAGACAAGCACACCCTTGGTGGAACTGCCCCTGCACACAGATGGGGTGTGGTCATCGGGCATTGCAACCTGGCCATGCGCACGTATGAGCCACGGAGCTCCCTCTGAAGCTTGTGACCCCAAAGCCGTGATCCAGCACTCTGTGGACCACAAATAGAATCCACGGAGTAACCAGGAGGCCTGTAGCCTGTCCACTCTGTATCCATACTCTAACTCTTCACAACTGCTGTTGCTGTGTTGTGATTTTTCTTTTTAGTCAATTCTCAAGATAAGAAATATTCATATGACATTTGTCACTGAGCTCACGTGGAAGGATGAGGTCCAGAGCATTGTTCATCGTGTCACCATGGCCACAGGGGCCCACTCAGTGGGAATTCCTGTCTGACCTGAGTACCAAGAACTTTATGCTTCTTCTGAGCAGTTGATTTGGGCATGTCAAATTCTATAACTGCCTCATTTTCCTATTTGAACCTGCTGTTGTAAAACTGACTGTTAAGTGGAGCTAGGTGTGTAGTTCAGTGAAGTGTGCTCTGTGACCAGTATCCCCCTTTCTCGTAACATTTGTGGGTTTTTTTCTTTTTCCAGTAGCAGGTTTTTTTTTTTTATTCTATTTTAAATTATGTAGTTTTGGATGTCACTCTTGAGCCCTCCCCCCTCTTTTTTTTGAGACAGAGTCTCACTCTGTCGCCCTGGGTAGAGTGCTGTGGCGTCATAGCTTGGCTCAAGTGATCTTCTTGCCTCAGCCTCCCCAGTAGCCAGGACTACAGGTGTCTGCCATAATGCCTGGCTATTAAATCCTTTTTTAAGTTAAGTAATAGTTAAAAAAAAAAATTTAAAAAGTGAGTGATGGCATTTGTTTAACCTTAATTTCTGAATTATGAAAATTTTTTATTGCCTCAGATCCATCCATTCATCCATTTATCCAATCCGTTCTGATCTGGGGTTTGGGTATGACTACTAAAAACTAGACCATTTTGGTGCTTATTACATTGTAAAATAAATATTCAGGATTTTGACCCAAGACCTATACTCCAACTCCCTCCCTCCCAGCTTTGAGTTTAGTGTAAGGAGAATCTTACTGATTCTCATTAGTTCCTTAATTATGGAACATTTTTGGCACTAAACCATGATAAACAGAGTAAGAATTTACATGTGTAAAATTTTGTAGTTTATCGTGTTTCGTGTTGATTTTCTAATTTCTTTCTCATAACAAGGCAGATAATATTACTTACTTACTTTTACTGGTGATTTTTAGAATAGGTAATTTGCAATCCAAAAGTCGTGTAATTTACTAAGTAATAAAGCCTGGTAATGAACCTGGGTGTTTTGAGGGCAAGTGCAATACAGTATCTTTTTCCTCTATATATTTTGATTCCTGAACTTGCAAGGACTTGCAAGTGACAGAGGCCTTACACATGACTTTTTCAGGTGAAAAGGAAAGTTCTGATTTTGCAGACATTTTAGGGAAAGTCATGGGTTAAATATCAGGGACACAATATTTCTGACACTTATTATGGTTTTATCTTAAATTATACTATAGGATTGGGACAGTGGGACTTCTCAGCTCTATTTGGGCAGGTATTGGAAGCCCAAGATTAGTTTTGGTAATACCTTCCCCACCTCTAATACACACATTATCCCACTGAAACCAGTTATTTGACACCTGACACAGAAGTTAAACCTATGAGTTGAGGGAGAATCAGCATTCACCTCCCAAGGGGTTGTCTTAATGTAATGCCACCCAGCAGAGAGGTAGAGCCACATTCCATCAGTGTGGTTGTGTGTGGGCCTGAGCCATGGCCAGGTAAGGAGACCACATCTTCTAGTTGAGTTAATTCATTCCTCATATTCCATGGCAAATGTGAGGTGAGTGACTTCTTCCAACTTATACCACAGGTCCAGTCTCATTAAATTAGGTATCTTGTAGGAAGCCTCCATAACAGAGGCTCAGCCCATAGCACTTTCCTTATGGTTTACAAATCCTGAATAATAGTGGAAACAATAGCTAATGTTTATTGAGAACTGATCATGAAGCAAATCATGTAACATAGAGCAGCAGTCCCCAACCTTTTTGGCACCAGGGACCAATTTTGGGGAAGACAATTTTTCCATGGTCAGGGGTGGGAGTGGGATTTGATATGAGTCTGTAAGCAGTTAACTTGTTGTGGTTTCTCTCTGTGCCGTCAAAGCTCCCTGCTGCTGATGATCTGTATGTGCAGCTGCTCCCCAGAGCTTGCATCAGCCCCTCAGCTCCACCTCAGATCATCAGGCCTTAGATTCCCATAAGGAGTGTGCACCCTCACATGCAGTTCACAGTAGGGCTCAAGCTCCTCCGAGGGTCTGATGCCACTGCTGATCTGACAGGAGGCAGAGCTCAGCAGCTATGTGAGTGATGGGGAGTGGCTGTAGATACAGATGAAGCCTCCCTGGCTTGCCTGCTACGCACCTCCTACTGTGTAGCCTGGTTCCTGACAGCCCATGGGCCAGTCTGCTGGGGATGCTTACACCAACCCAGTGGTTTAGGAGCTATTATCACCCCCATTTACGAAGGAGTAGATTGTCCCAAGTCACCTAAAAGTAAAGATTTGACTTGTAAAATCAAGATTTGGCCAACCATGTACAGGATGACTCCTGGCTTACATGACCAATACTTGATACATAGCTGTCTTTCAGTAAAATCAAATTCTTTGTAGCTCTTTTTTTTTTTTTTTTGAGACAGAGTCTCACTTTGTCACCCTTGGTAGAGTGCGGTGCTGTCACAGCTCACAGCAACCTCAAACTCTTAAGTGGTTCTCTTGCCTCAGCCTCACAAGTAGCTTGGACTACAGGTGCCTGACACAACACCCAGCTATTTTTTGTTGAGGTTGTCATCATTGTTGTTTAGCTGGACCGGGTGGGTTCGAACTCGCCAACCTCAGTGTATGTGGCTGGAGCCATAACCACTATGCTACCAGTGTGCTATAGGCGCCGATCCTCTTTGTAGCTCTTGAAGAAAACCCAGAGGACTGGTAGTTCCCAAGTTGCCCTGGTGGTTCCATTTACAAGGGCAAGCTGAGTTTACCTCCTGACAGCAAAGTGGGTGTGTTGGTATATTGAGACCTCAGCATATCTGCTGATTGGTCCACATCATGTATCCATTCCACAACCAGGGTTACAGATAAAGTTTTTATAATCCCAAGATCAGGGAAAAGTTATATCAAATCAACTCGGTTTTGCTTTTCTCTGTGTTTTATGAATAATGGCTTATAACTTTCACTCTCTTCCTTATGTAGTTTTTCTGGTCAGGGAGTAGAAGAATATGTAGATAGAGAAAACTTTTACTTCTTGTGCATAGAATATGCGATTTTTTAGATGTATAAAAAATGCATTATCAGGCTCTATTGTGCAGGTGGAAGGCCTGCCGCCCACACGCCTCCAGTGCCAGCAAGAAACCAGCCTTGCAAATTATTAGCAGCTGGCACTGTAATGAGTCCATTTCAATATAAATGGGCTATTGCTTATTAATATCTGCCAGTTTCTAAGCCATTCAGGAACTGCTTAGAAAATTTGGAAATTTGCAGAGAGCAGTTTAAGGAGGATGCCTAGGAAAAGAGAAGGAACAGGATGGCAATGGGGGAATTATGGAAAGGGCACGTATTGTGGGGTAATGATGGGGTGTTGCTGAGAACGCACGCTCCTTTCCCTCCAAGCACTGAGTCACTAACTTCCTTTATTGTTCCATTCTGTGTGGATGTATATATTTATTTACTTAACTGCCTCTGTGTGGTTCCTTTCGGTGAAATAGGCAGTTTTCTCCATGTTCTTGGTTCAAAGTGTTTGTCATCTTACGTTCCCACCAGCAATGGTGGCAGCTGCAGGGACCCACCGAGGAGGAAGTCCAGCAGGAACGTAAGAAGGTGAAGCCACCCAAAGAAGCCCTTCAGGCCTCTCGTGGGCTGCCTTAGTATTATAATCTCACCCCAAAGGGCAGGCTTGACAAAGAAAACAAGACCATTAAACACCCCCCCCCCCCATTATGCCTAGAGTGCTTCTCGTCCATTGATTTTTCATGTTAAATAACAGCCTGGATATTCTGCCTAAATTCTTTGCTGTGCATATTCTTTATGGATTTCTTCTGAATTCTATGTTTTCCATCTTAAGAGAATGTGTGTGTGGTGAGAACTGGGGCTTTGGTTTTACCGTATATGAACATTTTCTTCAACTTCCATGGTAAGCATGGCTTTACTTGGAGAATAACGAGGCACCGTGTTTCCTCCTGTTGTCTGTTTGTTGAGAGGAGGCAATGGGAAGGATTCGTAGAACCATGTAACGCTCATCTGAGACCTTATCCTATAGAGATAGGTTAAAATGGTGGGCTAGCTTTTCATTCCCCTAGGTGTAAATAGACCGGTATTTATTTATTTATCTAACTAAGCCTATTGCTTTATACCTGTAGCTCAACATTGATGTTGCAGAACTGATGAAAATGGGTTTGCTTCCTTACAGCTTATCTTTTTTTTTTTTTTTTTTTTTTTTTTCTGTTTTTCTGTTTCTCTGACCTGACCCTCTCTAGGTTTTTGGTGCATTCTCACAGACTCAGATGAAACCGTGATGGCTGTGCCGGAGGACAGGTGCTGACCCGTTCCCCAGCCCCAGCCTCTGTTCATCCCAACTTCCTTCCCAACCTCAGTATCTAAATGCCACAGTGCTCTTGGGGCAAGTTGGGCTGGGGACCACTGTTGCCTTTTAAGGTAGGTTTGCGCGTGTTACATCTGAGCCTGCGTCTTTCTGCATGAACCAATGGAAGTGCTTCCAAGACGGTGGGACACACGCATTTTACTATAGCTAGAATTGCTGTGTTGTGTGTGGGAAAAAGAATTTGGAATCACTTTCTTGGATTAGGGTTACACCCATCTGACAATTCAAAAGCATTAGCATTAAAACAAAACAAAACCAAAAAAGAAACAAAGCAGGTACCTATGAAATCTTTTCTCCCCCTGTGAATTGCCCTTGGGATCTTTTAAATTCATCCCAGAGCTTCACCATCTTTATACTGGATTATGCTTTAAAAAGGCAAACCTACTTCCAAATCTAACTTTAAAACAATGATCTGTTTTGTTTCTGCTTTGGATAATCTTTAAAAAGCAAAAATAAACACAGTCAAAATAATAATCTTTTCTAAATCAAAGATCATTTCATATTTGTTGCAAAACTTTTTTGCTTAGTCTCTTGCGTTAGGGGTATTTGTGTGTGACTTGGCAAAACACTTTTCATGGATTGTAACGATTTAGCGATTTAGCGAAAACTTTCAGAACTTTCTCTCAGTTTAATCTTAGCTCTCCCCCCACCCCCATCTTCAAGCTATGCCTCCAGTAGGGAAAAAACAGGCTTGAAACCAAGACCTCCCACTAGAATCTAATTTTAAATTTGCAATCTGTTGTCTTGTGATTTTCGCTTCAAATTTAACTTTGAAATAAATACATTTCATCCTTTCTCCTACAATTTTGGAGGCCTGTTTTCAAGTCATAGAGGGGTAACCGTTATATTTCTTTTAATAAGTTTTAAATACCTCAAAGGAGTGAAAAATTATATTATTAATAATTATAACTTAGATACATCATTAAACGCCTCCTGGTTGGATTTTGCAATGTCCCTGCTAATGACAGAGCAACCTTCCTTGGGCATTTAACTTTTGACTTGGCGGTGATATGAATTGGACTATCTTGGGATCACCGGTGGGCTCTGAGGTTTTATATATTTGAAGTGTCCTTGTTATAAGGCAGTGTCAGTGATGCATGTTCCTACTCTGGAGAGCTGGATGGATACTTCAGTATAGTTAGGTTTCAAATGCAGTGACAAGTAAGGTATGTTTTCTGCCATTGGGAAATAATAATAAAATGGGAAAGGGGTGCGTAAAAACGAGACAAATGTCATTGTACAAATAACCTTTCCACAGTTACAATGTGAGGAGGACAAACATATTAGCATTGAAATGTCGAGAAAAAGTGATTAAATCCAAGCTAGGTAGTATTTTCTTTTACCTTAGGTAGTTTTCCTCAGCCATCTGTTTGGAGTTTGGGTTTGGTGCTGTTTTGTTGTAGTTGTCAGCAGAATGCCCACATCCTTACTCTCTTTAACTCTTTAAAAAAAAAAATTCAGTGACTTAAAACCTGTTTAGCATGTTTTATTTATTTTTCTTTCCTTAAAACGAATTGTATGTTTAGTATAGAAACATTAGAAAATACCAAAAAAGGGATATAATTATGAAAAATAAAATGACCTATAAGCACTCTAGACAGCTTAGTTGCTTGTAAAGTTCTTAGGCAAAGGTATCGTGTGTGCTTGTGCATAAAGTATTTACACGTTAATATTCTTGAAAAAAATTTTAATCCGCTCAAGGTTGTGTCTTAGATGTGCATCTCCAATTTCAGATTTTACTTCTGGAGAATTAGAAGAGTTTTGTTCCAGAGGTGTTTGGTCACAGTGTAGCAACATCTTTTTTTATTATTTGCTGCTGAATAGGGCAAGACCTGGCTGGGTGACCCACAAGGCTGGGCTATGTCCACGTGGAACTCTTCTGTTCTTCAGCATAGGGTCTGCTAGGAGCACAACTGGAATCTCTAGTGTTCCTCTGAAAATTAGATATGCTAAAGTATAGAATTATTACAATGACCTCCTTGGTCTTCAAGGTGGTGCAGTTATTCCCAATTCCCTCATATCTTTTTCTTTCCCTCCCTCTTTTCTCTCTCAATAACCTGTGGTTGTGGGTGTATTTTTCCTTTGTTTTCTCCACCCAAGACTTTGACCATGGGTGGCTGTCAACTGGAATGTTTTATGTGCAGTACTGTGAAAATACAACATCAGAGTGTTTAAAAAATGCAGCATATGTGTTGTATCTTGGGTCATATAAGATTTATTTTTCCTTTTTGTACGTGTTCTACTTCCTTACTGATGGATCATTGATGTTCACACTGTTCTTACATAGACACTGTAAACAGTCAAATTTTTCATTTATTTCAAGAGTGTTTACCTTTACTCTGGGAACACAGTTATAATAGCTGCTTTCAAAGTCTTTGTGTGGTAATTTCAACACATTTAGGTCTACTTAGGGTTGGCATTTATTGATTGTTTTTACCCTTAATAACTGAGTAGACATTCCTGAGTCTTTGGAATGCATTGTGGATATTCTGACTACAATGTGTGATATTTCAGGTCCTGTTATAGCCATCTAGAGGATATTGATTTTTCTTTGTCATTATTTTTGACTAGGTTCAGATCGCAAGTTCTGTCTCATCTTAGGTGGGCAGAGGTGCTACTGTCAGTTCAGTTTTCACAGCCTTGATGTGCTGCTCTGGGTTTGTCCTGTTCGTGCCTCACGCTGGTTAGTCTGAGGCTTGGGCTGTGGTTTACATCATGATTCAGTTCTCAGAGCCTTTGCTGTCTTATTTTGGGTCAGTACCAGGAGTGTGTACATCTGAGGAGTTAGCCTGGGACGTTATGGATTAACACATACCATTCAAGGGGTTTCTCTTTCAATTCTCTTTTTATCCCCACTCAGTCTCGGGCTTGCATGGACCTTTCTTGATTCTTCTGGGCAGAAAGACAGCGATTTTTGCTGTCTGTGCCACAGGTTCACTGGGCCTTTGTTCAGAGCTGGGGGAGAAATTGGAACAGTAAAAACAAAACCGGAAACTCACCCTTCCATGAATGGCTTCCTTAGGTTTTGACTTTTCCGTGATGTCTCTGCTTTTGTTTACTTTTTGGTTCAGAGGTTTTAGTTGTAATCAGTAGGGGTGAGATAGGCCATTGTGGCTTATTCTATCTTTCTGGCACCAGATATTAGCAATTTATGTTTGTTCATTGCTTTACTAAGACAGAAGCTCTGCCCTCAGATAATAAGCTGTACTTCTCTGTTTTACCTCACTTTGGACTATTTCTGTGTTTGCTTTGTATTTCTATAATGTTTTTCTAGATGATGTTCAATAAATGCTTATGTCTTTATTGCCTCATTCATTGAAAGTATGTTAGAATGTTCTAGATGCTTTTAGCTTAAAAAAAGGAAAAGATTCAAATACAATTTTTTTTTGAAGAATTCTCACTTTTAAACTAAAACTTTATTTAACCAGTATATTCCAGTTAGTTAGTTAAGGCTTGGTTTTTTTGTTTAGTTTTTTATTTAGAAATAATTATGGATTCACAGGAAATTGTATATAGGAAGTAAAGCAATCACCCAGTTATCTCTACTGGGTGCATCTTACATAATTATAGTAAAATACCAAAGCCAGAAATCTGACATTGTTTCAATGTGTGTAATAATTCTATATCATTTTATCATGTAAAGTTAAGATGGCTAATATATCTATAAAAGCAGTCCATGAGAAATGACCACCTACTTGATGTTAGTATGAACTGCCCTAAGTAATAAATACTTGTACATGTTGATAAAGTTCCTTGTGATGCGTGTTAACGCTTTCATTATCTGTAGACGGTCCTTGACTTATGATGGTTTGACTTAATGTTTTCTTTTTTAACTTTATTGTTTATTTATTATTTTGAGAAAGAGTCTCACTCTGTTGCCCCAGGCTAGAGTGTCATGGAGTCAGAGTAGCCCACAGCAACTTCAAACTCCTGGGTTTAGGCATCCTCCCACGTTGGCCTCCCAGAGTGCTGGGATTATAGGCATGATCCCCTCGTAGGTTTTTTGACTTTATGATAGTGTCCACGTAACCATTCTGTTTTTCACTTTCAGTAAAGTATTCAACAAATTACATGAGATATTCAACACTTTATTATGAAATAGGGTGTGTATTAGATGATTTTGCCAAATTGTAGGCTAGTGTAAGTGTTCTGAGCAATTTAACGTGGAATGGGATGACCTATGATGTTTAGTAGGTTAGGTGCATTAAATGTATCTTTGATTTAGGATATTTTCAACTTACACTGGGATTATTGAGATGTAACCCCATCATAAGTCAAGGAGCATCTGTATTTAATTTGGTGGGATTTAAAGGCATTTAGTTCAATTATTCATTGTAAAGTTTAACTTATCACTTTAAGAGAGAGATTATAGCACTGGCAAGGATGGAAAGTTACACTAATTCTGTTGTCTTTGGTCTGGGATCTCCTGATCTTCTGACCCCATACACTTTCAAAGAAATGCCATCCTTGCCCTTCATGCCAGTGTGTCTCCTTTGGCCTTACCTTCTCAGGATCATCTTAGTCCTGAGCAGTTCTGCACTTGTTACCTTCACTATAGGGAGAGGTGTCCTCAATACTCAACCTTATTCCCTGCACCACAGTTCCAAAAAGAGCAGGAAGGTAGGAACTGAAGGCAAGAATTAAGTGGGATGAGATGGAGCAAGCCCTTAGTTCTTTACCTGGGAAACTGGGTGGGGGCAGGGAACACACTGGAGCACAAGCTGAACACCTGCAGCTCAGTTCATGGGTCAGGTGAACTGACCAGTGGTCCAGAATGAGGAACCTGCACAGGTCTGCAGGTGGAAGGACACAGATGCAGCCCACTGGCTGGAAACCAGTGTTTCCTTCAGGCACCCCGAGTATAGAGGCTAGTGTACTGAAGACCGACGTGTGCTGGGTCTAGTTTACATTGTATTGGTGCTCCCGTCTATGTTTCCTTGTGGGTGTATTCTAAGTCTTCTTCACATTCTAGATTAAATACCCGCTGTTGTTCATTCATGTAGAATTTTTTTATTAGGCATCTTTTAGGCTGTGTTCTAGGCACTGAGGATACAGCAGGAAATACAAGTAAAATTAGGTCAGGCGTGATGGCTCACGCCTGTAATCCTAGCACTCTGGGAGACCAAGGTGGCTGGATTGCTTGAGCTCAGGAGTTTGAGATCAGCCTGAGCAAAAGTGAGACCCTGTCTCTACTAAAAATAAAAATAGAAAAACTGAGGCAAGAGTATTGCTTGAGCCCAAGACTTGGAGGTTGATGTGAGCTGTGACACCACAGCACTTTACCCAGGGGGACAGCTTGAGACTCTGTCTCAAAAGAAAAAAAAAAGAGAGAAGTAAAATTTTCAGCCCTCTTGAAGCTTAGGTTACACTGGAGAAGGATAGAGAATAAAAGAGGTAAGTGGTTGGGCACAGTGGCTCATGCCTGTAATCCAAGCACTCAGGCAGGCCAAAGTGGGTGGATTGCTTGACCTCAGGAGTTTGAGACCAGCCTGAGAAGAGTGAGACCATGTCTCTACTAAAAACAGAAATTCTAGCCAGGTGTAGTGGCTTGTACCTGTAGTCTTAGATACTTATGGAGACTGTAGGCAAGAGGATTGTTCAAGCCCAAGAGTTTGAGGTTACAATGATACCACGGCATTCTACCCCAGGTGACAGAGTAAGACTCTGTCTCAAAAAATGTATAATTGAATGAATGAATGAATGAATAAAAGAGGTAAATGAAACGTATGTTGGTTACATAATTATGATAAATGCTAAGAAAAAAAAAAAAAGAAGAGGGTAAGCACAGTTGAGTTCTGTGAGAGCGGCTGTCAGGAAGGGCCTCCTTGATAAGGGGACATTTGATTGAAGATCTGAATGGACGTGGTGGAATGAAACAGGCAGATACCACAAAGGAGGAGAGTTCCAGGCAGAAGGAAGAGTGTCGCAAAGCCCTTGAGGCTGATCAGGGAAGCCGGAATTAGAACTCTGAAAAGAAAGAAGTATGGGAAAACCAAACTTAGGGTTTAAATATTGACAGTGCTTACTAAAATCTTCTTTGCTACCTTGCACTTAGCCCCTGAATGTGAGCGATACCTGAGACCACTAACATTCTACAGAAGTCATAGTCTGAAATGGAGAGTTTAATGAATTTAAAACTGGTTGTACTTTTCAGCTTAGATCTAATACTGTTTCTCTGACTTTGTGCTTTTCAGTTTCCATCTGGGCTTTTGCATGTCAGAGTGTTTTCCTGCCCTGAGTGTTTTCTCTCTTACCCAGTGATTATGTGGTGCTTGTGGTGGTGAGGTACTGGCCCTGTACCTTTTGTTCTTGTTAGTAAAAGGCCCCAACATTTACTGACTCATTATCATGAGAAGAAGATTTTTAGTCTTTGCAGAGGTTAAGTAGGATAGAATAGAAAGAAAATGAGATGATGGGAGTAGCTAGCATTTCACAATCGTGCATGGAAAGGATGTAAACTTCATCAGCTTTCTGGGGGCTGCTTATAGGGCAAGGGTTATCCCTGAAACAGGGATTGTATCTCTCATATGCAGTGAGCATTTTAACTTTTCATGCCGATGTTATCTCAGAGTCCCCCACTGATTCCACATGGGCCTTCATGCTTCTCAACTGACCTTTCAGGAACATCTTTCCAATTAAGGACTGGTTCAGTGGTCCCTAGAAACTTATTTTTCTTAACTTTAGTTGCTTCAAACTTCCTGCAGGCTCTGCTTAGGTCATCTCCTGAGAGTGTCTCTTGGTAGGATTTAGAAGATTTGGCAATCATCTCTAAATTCTAGTTCTGAAGATAAAAGTGGCTTCTTTCCTACCTTGGCTGGCTGAAAAGAATCTTGCTACTAAAAATGCTATTAATATAACAGACCCGTCAGTGTGATGCATGGAGTGCTGTAATTCTTGAAGGCTGGGGCCGTTTCCTTTAGGAAACCTCTCCTGAGACTTTTAACTTGATTAGTTTTCTGTTGAAAATAGGTCTGTCAATTTACATTTGCAAACTTTGGATATTATATGATAGAGGAAGATAAATCCTAGTATATTTAAAGTGACAGTTTTGCCTTTTTTTCCATTTACTTTTTTTCACTCTAATTTTTCCCCTCCTAAATTTAAACGTACGTGATTCCTAAAGTGGGGCCTTGACTAATATTTATTCTAAGTCTTTATTTACGGGCAAAACCTAGAGTTAGATAGGCCAGGTATGTGCTCTTTAAAAAAAATCAAGAACTCTAAGAAATTAGTAATGGCCTTTGGTGATATTGTGATGCCAGTTTATTTATTTCATTTTAAAATGTAGCACTTGTTATTCATAGGAATTTAAATGACAAGTGGTCAGGCATGGACAACTGAACTTTTTCATGTTTATCTTTTTTCTTACATCTTAAAGGCACCGACCAGAGAAATGTGAACCTATTATGTTGAAATTTCCTTGCTGCTAGTAAAATAGGAGATTGCCTTCGATGGAGAATTCCCTCTGAATCCTATGAGGTGTGACCTGGGAGGGAATACTCCAGTTCGGGAATAGCATAACATCTGGTGTCTGTGAGTTACCTCTGAATTCAGTGGGACACTAAATGGGAGTTTTCCCTTCTTGTTGCCCCATTTCATTTTAGTAAAGATGTGCTGATGAGAGTTTAAGTGACACTTTTTGACTGAATGGGGGGACTGTAGCATGATTCCTGGACCAAGGTGAAGGTAGATTAGGCTCTGGGGTGCTTCCATCTCTTTGCAGTGGCTACGGTAATATAATTTCCTGTTTCCCCAAGTAACCTTTTACTTTTGTGTTTACTTGGTGCTTTCCCTGGCTAGAATATCAGTTTGATGGGAGTAGGGAATGTGTCTTTTTTGCTCCCTGCTTTTTTGTTCACTGGCTTCTAGAACTGGCAGATTCTTGGTATATATTTTCTCAATGAATGGTTCTGTAGGTGGTTAAAAGAACCCCTGTAGGGAAATGCCCAGCTACTCTGCTTTTGTTCCTTCCTATGGAGCTATCTTCAGGTGTGTTATCTTTGAGTGCTGGGAGAGAGCTCCTGGAACAAGGAGGCAGGCTGAGCAGAGGCACAGTTGTTGGGCTTTGAAGACTTTTCTTTCTCTTTCCCATTGTGAGTAACAGAATTGTGTCATTGGGTCAGTGAGAGAGACTGGGATAATGTTAGGAAGGGACGTGAATTAACCTGGGGAGCCCCAGAAGGCTGAATCACATTTAGTGGTTTCATAATGTGAATTTCTGTTTGCAGGGCACTCTGTACCAGATTAATGTTCACAGGTTGGATTTGCTCCCAGAAATCAACCCATTAATCTGCCGCTAAGCAGAGAGCAGGGTTTCTGTTTGTTTTGCTCGTCCCCACTACCACTCCACACCCCCTCCAAAAAAACTCCAAAATTGAGATTCACGGAATGCTTTGAAATTAAAGGCTTTTTTTGGGTTTGATTTTTATTTCTTAGGAAGTGTTGATCAGACTTACATCTTGAGGTTTTCCATTTTTATTTGATTTTGAAGTGTGATTACACATCAAATACAGCAAAACAAAAACAAAATTAAAAAAACAAAACAAAACAGACCCATCAGTGTGATACATGGAGTGCTGTAATTTTTGAAGTTTGGGGCCATGAGCCATTGGCAGTTGGAAGGTTACAAAATGCGCCCATGAGTTTTGTTTTGTTTTTAGAAACAATTTCAATAGAAAGTTACTTCTTTGGTGAACACCTTGGTTTGTGCTTTGAGTTTTCCCTTTATGGGTAGGAGTAGAACTTTCACTATATAACTGTAGCATTTAAGAAGGAGGACAGGTTGGCAGAGTGGTCAGCTATACAAAAGCAACAGTCTCTGGTGCACCCAGTGGACGTCTGCCCTCCCCACTGGGCCAAGTTGAGTCTGACTCTTTACAGGTCGTAATTATGCAGTTATTCACATGTTGGGGCAGTCTGAACAGGTGATGTCAGTGCTCACCTACTCCAGGTAGGAGTCTCAGTGCCTGCCAGGCACACACAGGAGTCTGCCACCACTTACCCAACCCCCGTGAGCAAAGTGTTCTGCCCTCCCTGTAGGCCGAGGTCTAAGATGTCTATTCATACACTAATTGTGACTCTGTTATCCCCCCCTTCCCCTTTGCTGCAGACCATAAAACCATGGGAAACGCAGAAAGTCAAAATGTAGAGCATGAGTTTTATGGAGAAAAGCATGCCAGCCTGGGGCGCAAGCACACCTCCCGCTCCCTGCGCCTGTCTCACAAGACACGGCGGACCCGGCACGCCTCCTCGGGGAAGGTGATCCACAGGAACTCGGAAGTGAGCACGCGGTCCAGCAGCACCCCCAGCATCCCCCAGTCCCTGGCTGAAAATGGCCTGGAGCCCTTCTCCCAAGAAGGCACCCTGGAGGACTTCGGCGGCCCCATCTGGGTGGACCGAGTGGATATGGGCTTGAGACCCGTGTCTTACACCGACTCTTCTGTCACTCCCAGCGTAGACAGCAGCCTCGTCCTCACAGCAGCCTCTGTGCAGAGCATGCCAGACTCGGAGGAGAGCAGGCTTTACGGGGATGACGCTACATATTTGGCTGAGGGAGGCAGGAGGCAGCATCTCTATACATCCAACGGGCCCACTTTCATGGAGACGGCAAGCTTTAAGAAAAAACGCTCCAAATCTGCAGACATCTGGCGGGAGGACAGCCTGGAATTCTCACTCTCTGATCTGAGCCAAGAACATTTAACAAGCAACGAAGAAATCTTGGGTTCCGCGGAAGAGAAGGACTGTGAGGAGGCTCGGGGGATGGAGACACAGGCAAGTCCGCGGCCGCTCAGCACCTGTCAGCGGGCCAATTCCCTGGGTGACTTGTACGCTCAGAAAAACTCTGGGGTGACAGCAAATGGGGG
Source organism: Galagoides demidoff (assembly GCA_963574575.1). NCBI lineage: Eukaryota > Metazoa > Chordata > Mammalia > Primates > Galagidae > Galagoides > Galagoides demidoff. The sequence goes on along the minus strand of CAUYQV010025100.1, from coordinate 37,324 downwards.
GCCGAGGAGCAAATTTGCAGGCTATTGTCGGAATTTGGTGTCTGATATTCCCGATCTTGCAAACCATAAGATGCCACCGGCTGCTGCCGAAGAGAATCCTCCGTACAGTAATTACAACACGCTTCCCTGTAGGAAATCTCACTGTCTTTCTGAAGGTGCCACCAACCCACAAATTAGCCATAGCAACAGCATGCAAGGCAGAAGAGCAAAAACAACTCAGGTAAAGTGACTAAAATGTGTTTCGCTATTTCGGAAACAGTGCATGACTCTAAGTGCATGAGTTTGCTCTTAGGAGATTTCCCACCTTTGAGTCGGGTCCTGCCCCACTTGCCCTGTGCCTGCTGCAGCTGATGCTGCTTCTCTAAGGATTCCTCCCTTCTGCTTTGCCCCTCTTATAGTGCTGTGGGGAAGGGGTGGGGATTCAGGGGAGCTGTGCTGGGGGATGATGGGGTAGGAGTGGGAATGAAGCTGGTAAGTTCAGACCGGGAAGCTGTCTTCGCCAACTCAGTTCCTCAGTAGCACCTCACTTTTTCATGCTTCCTTTATAACTTGGTGGACAGACACGCATGCTGGGTTGTGGAGTCCTGGAACTTACTTCTTCGCAGCAGCAGGTGGGAGGAGGCTGGTCAGCAGCTCCTTTGAGGAGGAGGCATTTTAAATTCAGGGCGGGCTCGGGTCGCTTGTGAGCTTCTCTCGGAGGTTGGCAGGCTTCTCTGCCTTACCAGGAGCCATTTCAATTTCCTGTTCCTTGCAGTGCGGGCCAGCCCTGTCTCTGGAGGGAGGTGTAGCGGAAGGAATTAAATGGGTGGCTTCCAATTCCTACTTTGCAGCCAACTAGTTGTTTGAACTTGGGCAAACCCTGACGACTAGCTGTCCCTCTGAAGAACGGGGATAAGGGCGCTCAACGTGCCAGCCTTGGTGTCCAGTGCACGGGAGAGTGGGTGTGAAAACATTTTTAAAAGACTTGAAAAGTGTCTTGCTAATTAAAGGAAGATCCATTACCTTAGCTGGCAGTCATTACTAGGATTAGGATGATGAAGTGTCGAGCAACAGAGCTGGGTGTTGTAGTGGGGTGGGAGACTCTCTGGAGCTTAGGAGTTCAAGTCCGACCTGGGCAACATAGCAAGACCCCTATTTATTTAAAAAAAAAAAAACAGTCATCAATCCTGCATGCCTTGGTCCTTCTCTGGTGTTACTGTTCCCTGTGGCATAATTCAGGGGGTCTTGGCTCACTCTGAGGATGGGGAGGAAGTAGTTTGCAGATGGTGCTTCAGGTTAAAAATCCAGATTGGCCCACTTGCTTGTAAAGGTGTGGCCAACAAGTGTCACTGCAGTCAGCACTCTGATTTGCCTAGTAGGAGATGGTGCTGCACCCTCTGACTTTGCTCCAGGGCAAGTCAAATTGCCTTTTGAGGTTCAGTTCTGTGGGAAAAGGGGTATAAATATAATGGGCATATGGTGGAGGACCTGGGAAGGGCTGAGGGAAAGAAAACTGGCATTAGACTGTGTTCGTGCCCAATGATAAGTTCTGCTGATGGCGTCCACATCCGGCATCTTGCCTCTCTTTTTACCTGGGGAGGACTTTGGCATGTTATTAGTTTTCTTTTTAGCTTTAACTTGTTCATCTGTCAAGTAGGGATCATAAGACTTTCTGAGGAATGGAATAACATGTGAACCATAGTGCCTGCTTCTTAGGAAGCAGCCAGAAAGGAGAACATGTTCTCCTTATAATTTCTTTCATTGTTAGTGGTATGATGTGGGTTGAAGTTTAGTGTTTGGTATCGAAATCTTGTGTCCTAGAAATGAATCAACCTGTGAAGGTGGGTAGGAACCTTGCATCTGCAGGTGCTAACCCATCGCTTCTGAATTGAGGTGGGAATGACAGAAATGACTGAGTACCCTCCCTGCACTCCCCCTGCTGACCCTGTGAGGGCTACTCTTGCACTGTGAATTTGACAGGTCATGGAGATGAGTGTCCTATCAAAGGGTCACTGGAAAAGGACTGAAGGGCTGTCTTGAAGACACTGTCACGTTGTTATTGCAGGACTGATTCAGAGATGGTCTGTTCCCTCAGAGTCTGGAGAGGGTGCATGGACCGTTAAACGACATAGACCGTTAAAATAAAACATTACCTTTGACTTGACTTTTACCTGGCACAGTGCTGAGTTAGTACATACATAGGATGACAGCTCGGATGGCCATTCCAGAAAAAAGAGTTTGGAAATTGCTTTGAAAGACGGGCTGATTGCTGGTGTCAACGAATAGCTTCCTAAGGGGAGTACCGCAAAGGTGGCCATAGTGATGTTCAGCAATGAGGTATGCAGCACTTTTTCTAGGATGAATCTGCAAACTTAATTGTCCAATCGCATATGCTATGTAAGATCCAAGAGGGGTGTGTTCAGCTGTATTCTGGCTCTCTATGTCCATGGTTCAAACACTGGGGACATCTAGACCTCTGTTTCCACATTCCCTATTCCCCAGCACCTGGCTGGCTAAAGGGAGTGTGAGCCCTTGAGTTGTGGCTACCTCAGAAGTGGGGCAAAGCAAAGCAGTTCCCCCCCCCCCCCCCGAGATCTGGTACCACTGAAAGCTCTCATGTGCAATTGTTATATGAAATGTCCATTCTTTGGCTTGCTGCCGTCCAAAATGGTTAATATATGGGAGTGAGATCATCTAAATGTGGTGTCTCATAAAGTCACTGCCTTGGCAGCTTAATGTAATGCAGCGTGCAATGGACCCGGAATCCTAAGAGGTACATTTGCATCCTGGCTCGTCTGCTTACCCACCGGGTGACCTTGGGCCAGTCAGCTCCATCTTATGTGCCACAGGGTCCTTCACTGTCCGGTCTGAGAGACATTGGCCCCTCCAGCAGGGCCCCCCGAAGAACCAAGTGGGACCTCATGCATGAAAGCCTTTTGTGGAGCCTCTGAAGTGAACGGAAGTATTATTTTTGTATTGACTTTCTATGTTGAGTGAGGATCTTTAATGACTTGAAACAAACCCCAGAATTATGCACAACACTATCCACCCGCCCACATTTCCTAGTCTAAGTATGGCATGTTATCCAACGCAATTTCTTGAGAGCCCACCATGTTCCAAACAGTGTATTTTAGGAGGCAGTGGGCGTGAAAGCTTCCTTGAAAAGAATGCTTTATTTCTTCCTTTTTTTTTTTTTTAAATAAAACTTTTTTGACCCAAGGGACCCAAGGGAGCTTGAATCATCCCTATTAAAGTCTCCTCAGCTGCCCTGGTGATGTAGTTGGATCTGTGATGGTCCTGTCAGCAGTTTACTCCCCAGAAAAAAGTTTTTGGCAGACATTTGGCCCCAGAGCATGGCCTTGAAGCCTGGAAGAAAATACGTTTTATTTGAAATAATAGGAACAACTTCATTTGATTTGAAAATCATCACAAAAGGGCTTTTGGCCATTCTTCCTGTTTTTGTATTTGTTTAGTAGTTGGCTGTATTACTGAAACATGAAGTCACTGAAGTTCAAATTTAGGCTTTGAGAAGTGACACATATTAGGTGCTCCAAAGTCTGGCTCACAATTTTTGGTTTAATTCATGTATTTGAGCAGGTGTGTTGTAGGTGTATGTGTACACAGGCATGTCGTGCATAGAAGTCTGGAGTCTCATGCTACTTCTAGCAGAATTTACTCCTACTGATTTCTGTAAAAGGTTGTCCCCCTGGATTGAATTGATGGCTAGTTGGTTTTTTGGCTTGAACTTTACTCTCTCTGTATTTCTTTGGCGACCAGCAAAGGAGGAGGCAGCATCTGGTCAAGCAAAGAAGAGGTCATTAGCTTATTTGAGCTATTAAGTGGGAGCCTCTTGGTTATTTAACTTTCAGGGATCTCAGTGCCTCTTAAATGACCCTGATGAGAGGATTCTGAGGGAATAAATGGGTCATGCACATAAGAGGAGCTCGGGACCTAGTGGTTATTGGTTGTGATGGTGAAGTGTGCCTTATTTTTCTCGGGTTCAGCGCTCCTGCGTCTTGGAGACTTCCAGTGGGTGAGCTGGAGAGAGAGACTGCTGTTGTTTGATGGAGTCTTGTAGTCAGGTTCTGTGTTTCTAAGGGAAGCTTTGGCGTGGAGCCACTGTGCATGCTCGTGAGGGAGCTTCATTCATTCCTTGGGAGATGAGAGGATGTGGCGCAGCCGCACTGAGCGTGTCTCAAGGCACCACAGCCATGGGAGGGAGAGCAGCAAGGAGGCCCTGGGCAGAGCCCCTGCCTGGGCAGTTAGGTCTGTGGGGTTCGCTGATAGGTTTCAGGTACCTCAGCATGACTAGAAATTAAAGAAACTGGGTAATAAGTTCTTACAACTGGATTAAAACCCAGGCCTCTGACTCACTATAGGGGTGCTTTCTGCAGAAGCCCCCCTACCCTTCCCCATGCTTGATCAGTTTTCAGCTTGTGTCCCCACATTTTAAAATCAAACCCCGTGACTCTGGCACAAAAGCAAAAACGGTCTTGCCTGAAAAGAAAATTATTTCTGCCCACTCCTATTGCCAAAAACCCTGGTTATGGAGCTCGACGGTCAGAAAAATGACCCCAGCAGAGCCATTCCTTATGCTTTCTTTCCTCGATAAGCAAGTAATTGGAAGGGTCTTGAGTTCTTAGAAAAATTATGTTGATTTTTAATAATTTGTTTTACAACTTAGCTTTAGTGGCTCAGAAATAAGTTTGGCTCCTGAGCTGAAAGTTGACTCAACAGCCAAGTGATAACTGACCTTTGGTCTCAGGTTCCTTTGATAATGGGATGAAAAATCTGTCCCTTTTCCTTAGATAAACACATGGATCACCCTTCTGCATATCATTTCAGAGACTTCTGGTTAAAACTCAGGTTGATTATTTATGCAACAAAGTATTTCCATGTAAAATCTATTTTTAAAAGAATCTCTCTCTTCCCTCCCTTTTATCCCTTCTCTATCTTCTGGTTTTTTTTTTCCAGGCATGTAAGTTAAGCAGTGAGATATTTATTTTGAAATGGACCCATCCATTCTCAACAGGAATATATATATCTCCTTTGCCAAATCTCTTTCTGGGGAGTGGAGAGATGGGTAGGTAGTGGAGGGCTGGCTTATGTAAGTAATTCTCAGACCCCTTTTATACTCATCAAAAGTATTTTGGACTCTGAAGAGCTTTTGTTTAAAGGGTGTTATCTATAAACATCACATTAGAAATTGAAACAAATGTAAAAAATACTTACTAATTAATTCTGGAAGAACAACGTGCCCATTGAATGTTATTTAAACTTTTTTATTCTCTAACATAAAAATCATGCAATGAGAGGAATTGTTTTATATTTTGGCAAATCTCTTTGGCTTCTGGCTAAAGAGAGACCCTGGAATCTCATAGCCAATTCAGCACCCACTCTCTTGCAATATGCTCTTTCATTGGATTTTGTGAGCAAAATTTGACCTTGAGTAGGTAGTTGGAAACAGAAGAGCCTCAAGGACTCCCTGGTTGTATCTTAGGGACTCTTGGCCCACTCTCTGAGAACTGTCATTTATACTAATATACACTAGGAATGTTCAGGCCCCCCTCTTTTTTAGAGAGGGGATCTGGCTGGGTTGTCCAGGCTAGAGTACAGTGGCTATTCAGAGGTGCAACCATAGTGCACTCCAGACTCAAAACTCCTGGACTCAAATGCTACTCTTACCTTCAGCCTCTGAGCAGCTGGGACTACACGTGTGTCACTTGCCCACCGTCCCTGGCAGTTCAGGGTTTTGACAATCATGTCCATAGTTAACTATGTGAGTAGAGAAAGTCTATGCCCTTTGTCTCAAATTGTGTCACTCACATCTGTATAATCCTTGGTTTCACAGCGTTAACAGAGGAGGAGGAAGGGGGGTTGGGACTTGAGAATTGTCTGAGGAGGGAGGTGCGACTCTGCAGGATGTGGCCCCGAAGCCAACCTGTAGTGAGGCTCCAACAGGGTCTCCAGGGGTCCCAGGGAGAACTTAGGAAACATCTGATGGGCCTTTCCCGTTGGCATTTTGGCCTCGTTGGCTCTACATTACCTGTTGACAGTGTAACTAGCTTGGGCTCTACACGTAAAATATCCCAATATGTTTCTCTTACATCCTCTACTTTAAAAAAAAGTTAAAGGAAAAAAAATTAACTATGGTCACATCTGCATAAGACATAATACTGATACAACTGGACTGCTTGAAATTTGCAAATTTAAACTTTACAGCTTGGACTAATTTGTCACCTCAACTTTAGTGTAATGTGAGCCGAACTTAGGAATGACTAAATCTTTTAAGTCCAACTGAAATGTGTTCCACGAGAAGCTGTTCTCCTTGTTGGGAGATTGTGGTGGACAAAGAGCAGTAGTTAGTTCGTTCAGCAATTATTTTTGAAGTGCTCACACCATGCCAGGCGCTGTTACTGGCTCCTGGGATATGTCAACAAGAAAAGATGCCTGAGTGCTGGGCTCAGTGGCTCAGATCTGTAATCGTAGTGCTCTAGGAGGCCGAGATGGGTGGATTAAAGCTTGAGATTAGGAGTCTGAGACCAGCATGAACAAGGGCGAGACCTCATGTCTGAAAAATATAAATAAATAGCCAGACGCTGTGGCGGGCCCCTGTAGTCCCAGCTACTGGGGAGGGTGAGGCAAGAGGATCACTTTAGCCCAAGAATTTGAGGTTGCTGTAAGCTATGATGCCACGGCATTCTACCAAAGGCAACAAAATGAGACTCTGTCTCAAAAAAAACCAAGAACAACAAAACAAACAGCAAAAACAGACAACATCCCTGAGCTTATGAAGCTCGCTGGGGTGAAGTGGGTGTGTAGAGAAAACAGTTCTTGTAGTAAGTGACATGTGGTGGAAGAAAGATGGAGCAGGATGAGGAAGGGAGGGGGACAGAGGTGGGGGATGATTCCAGACAGGCTTGCCAGGTGGGCCCTCTGGAGAGGGCAGAATTTGGGCAGGGACTTGAAATAGAAGGGGACTTGGCTATTGAAGGTGGGAGGGTGCCTAGTACATTTGAAAAAGGGCAAGGAGCCCAAGGTGGCCAGAGTAGAGTTGGGCTGGGGAGTGGGATGTGCTGCCGAGAAGTTGGCATGGTGACTGGAGGAGGGAAGGAGAGGGCTTCTGTAGAAACGGAGGTACTTGAGTGTTCCTGGAAACAGCTAAGCTTGGGCATGTGCCCTGGATTGAGTGCTTTGATTGGTGGGTGGGTATATCCCAAACTCAAGTGTTAGAGCTAGACGTTGGTGGAAGATCTTAAAAGACTGTGTGGGGATGCCTCCTCTGTCCTGGGAGATATACCTGGCAAGGGCGTGTGCAGTGGAAGGAAGATGGTTAGAAGAGAGAGCTTCCAGCCAAACCAGGGATATAGCACTAGGAAGGGAAGAAAAAGGACTGGGTATGCAATATATTATGGGCTGGTGAGGAGGGAAGACCACAGGGTGGAAGCACAAGTGTGGAAAACCAGATGAAAGGGAAGAAGATGATTCATTTAGTGCACTTGTAAAGCACTCCTGATCAGGAGTTACCTGAAGCAATATTTCAAGCATTTGCCAACTTAACTTTGCAGTCTCTTTTTAGTGACAGTAATAATTTTGGTTCCAGTGGTGATAATTGAGAGAAATTGTGAGTCACTTCTATTGGGAATCTTCAGAGGACAAAGAATGGGTGCTGGAAACATAGAAAGGGGGAGAGATTGCCTTGGGAAGGGGAGGAGAGGGGAAAATCGAGCTGGTTTCCTATTTCTAGCAAATCAGGAGTGGTAATTATTAGTAATAGTGCCCAATAGTTACTAATTTACAGAGTGGATAACATCACCATTTCCTTAGTTTATTGAAATGTTATGTGAATGTGAAAATAATTAACAAGCCTAAGTAGTATTAGGCTCATCCCAGCCTTGGTCAGCCTGTCCAGGTTCCTCAGAGGCAGCCTTTCTTCCACGTTGTGAGAAACTAGTAACTCTGAGGTCTGGCAGTGCAGAGAGGTAAGTAAGGCAGAGGATGGACATGACAGGAATGACAGGTACCTTTTTTTTTCTTTTAAGACAGAGTCTCACTCTCTTGCTCAGGTTAGAGGGCCATGGTGCCAGCCTAGCTCACAGCACCTTCAAGATTTTAAGGTCTGTAGTTCACATTTTGAGCAGGTAGTATGTGCTGGGCAGTTGATGATGCTTTTCTTGGGTTAACTCAGTCTCACCTCCTATGAAGTGTCTTACAAAGTAGGCACTGTTGCTGTCCCCATTATACAGATGAGGGAACTGAGACACGAACTGGTTCAGAGTAATTTACCTAGAATTGATATTTGCTGTGCTGAGATTGCTAAAGGACAGTACATTCAGAGCCAAAGGTGGTATTTATGTGTGTGTTGGGAGCATGTACATTTTGGGGATAAGAAGAAGATGACAAACCGGAACATTTTAGAATTTAACAAGACAAATAGTTATAATTTGAGATTTTTGCAAATCACAATTTCTTTACCCCACTGAAATTTAGTTACTTCTGCATTATCTTTAGCTTCTCCGTACCGGTGTATTGAAGCTAAGTGAGATACAGCAGGGGAATTGAATTGATGACCAAGAGAAGGGTTTCTAGCTGCATTCAACGTATACTTTTACTATAAGTGGCCATTGTGATTCTACAGGCTCGCCGAATTGTCCCAGGGCCTTTGCACTTTCTGACTAATTACTTTTTCAAAATTACATTCACTCATCATCAATACAGAACACCTCCCATGGGGGCAGTATTTGAAGTCTCTTGTCAAAACAACTTGAGCCTTACCACAATGTGTCATTAGTCCACATTCATGCTGAGTGACCCTCCAGTTTTCAAAACAGTGAAAATAGGCTTTGAATTTGCCTCTTGCATCCCCGCTTTAGTACAGGAGCCCATGTAAGCATTTTTGCCCGACTAAAATGGCTGAAAAACCTCCCTCTCAGCAGCTGTTGCATGTTCTGGGCCGCAGCTGGCCACTTGTGCATACATTCATTTTGGGAAACTGCCAGCAGAATGGAAATGGGTAAGTTCCCTGAAAATCTGGCTTGGGAGGATCTGTCCTGGGAGAGCAGGATATAAGGGCCTTCCTGCCCTGTGAATGCTGTTCATCATCGGAAGTCTCTTCAGTGGAGCGTTTCTAACATGGAGAGTTTATTTTGAGTGTGTTCTGGAAATCTCTGCTGGATCATGCACTGTGTTTAGAATTACTTTTCTACCTAGCTAGAGTCTTAGCATTTCCCTTGATTTTCTCTGACTATTTTGATTAAAATTTAGTATTTGAGTATAAAAAGGAACATACCTTGCCATGGCTGTGAAGACTGCTGAGGCTCCATTAGTCTATTCCTCGGTGTCCATCTCCCGGATCCCTTGCTGCTGGGAAGAGTGAAAGGTTCACAGGTGCTTCTGAATATGGGGAGAATCAGGTTTCTCAGGTGTGAAGTGTTTGGCACTGATGTAGGTAGGGGCTGTTCTGAAGGATGGCCGGTAAGTTAAGTTTGCTACCAGTGAGGAAAAGAACGAACAGTGTTGAGTCCTGCTTCTGGCTGGGCCATTGCCATTTCCAATGGTGAGAGAATGAGCTTCTGGATACCTGGGACATCCCAAGCTTCATGACTAAGTAAGGGCTTGGGCTAGGCAACCTGCCTGTTTTCCAGTGGCTGGGTCACATATCAGTGGGGACATGTGTACCACTGAGCCTGAATAACCACTTGAGAGAAGGTGGCGTCATCTGGGATCACTTGGGTCACAGATGCAAGAGCATTCCCCAGTGATGACACTAAGTCTGTGCTCCCAGACGATGCAGGCCTAGCTAGGGCAGCAGGTCTCCTACCTGGAGGAATCACTTCGCTCAGTTTAGTGGCTATTCCAGAGGTGAACATGCATGGTCTGGGCTGCTGCAGGGTTTGAAGTATCAGTTGGCATGAGCAGATGTTCAGGTGTCACAAAGAGGTGAGTGTCTGTAGAGGCCTCAATGTGTAGTCTAAATAGAGGCTCACCTAGGGGCATTCTGTCAAGGGAAGGTTTGTGGGAATATAGCAAACCATTAGGAGATAGGCTCTTGAGAGCTGGTCTGTCAGGTGGGTCTCTGTCTCTCTTTCCTTCATCCTTTCTTCATCTTTTCCCCTGTTCTTCCATTTTTGGGTTTTAGCTCTTCGCCAGGCAAATCAAGGCAAATAGATTAATAGTCCCTCAGCTTTTGCTTGGGGAAAGCTAGAACAGCCATTGTTGGGGAATAAGAGGGAAGGCATGGAGTTGAATAATTAGGCAGAATCTGCCATGTTGCCATGTACCATGGCTGTGCAACCTATGACTGAGTCATGGGGCCACCACATAACTGTAGAAAAAGTTCTGGGAAGCCTGCGTTCCACCCCATTTTTGCCACCAGCCAGACGTGACTTTCTCAGCCCCAACACCCTCATCTGTTCATCGAGGAGATGTCTTTTAAAGTTCCTTTTTGTTCTGGAGCTCTGGGTATCTCAAGATATGTGGGATCATTCTCCCCTTCTTTGTCTGGAAGTATCTCTTAGGGATGAGGGATGTTACCGGTGTAGCTTATCTTTCCCTGTCTTACAGAGAAGCATCTCACCTCTTTGCATGTAAGAGGAGTTATAGGTGATTCCTCCATGTATACCTAACCTCCTGAGGGAGGGCTGAGGCATATGAAAATGAATTCATATGAAAATAGACCCAAAAGTTTGGGCAATTCACAGACTCCTTGTCTTCCATGACTCATGGTTATCTGTAATAATCAATGATTGTCACATTTTCTTATTGTCTTATATCAACAGGGGAGCATAGAGTAAATGTCCCTGCTAGGGAGAAATGTAAGTTGATAATAGTGTTTTCCTGTTGGTGTAGAAGATTTTTGCCAACTAACTGGTCCTGGGTCCATCCATGGCTGTTCTCAGGCAGGAGAGCAGACAGCAAAGTGATGGGACCAGCAATTACAGGCGTCTGCCTTTGAGCCACGTTCATGGTTTCTTTGTCCTCCTTTAATTCCTTCTGACTCCCTGGGATCTAAACTCCATTTGAAGTGGATTTGATCCTTAGAAGCTCACCTGGCGGTCTCCTGCTGCCATTTCACTTTCTCCATTCCTTTTTTCCATGTCTGGCTCAACTCCTTTTGTTACTCATGTAGTATTTACCCACGATGAAGGTGGACTTTGAACTATTCTAACTTAGAATTGGCTAAGTGGGATTTGTGGAGATATGGGCATAGCACCTGTCTGGGCCTGTGTAGGACAATATTAGGCTGTGGCATGGCTTATGCTGCCCCATGGGCCTTTTGCCAAAGATACGTGTCTGAAGCGTTCATTTTTATGGCAGTTTTGAATATCCAGTTACTTTTTATGTGTTTGAATCATAATGAGCTATTTGCGAGACTATATGCTGAGAAACTGGTAAGACCACCACACCAGATACTCTAACATTTTACCAACTCTTCTTCTATGTCAGACTCATCCTGCCATTCCCTACTTTGGGGAGTAGTCAGTCTCATTTCTTATCCAAAGGACTGTTGAGCTGCCCTGTCCAATATTGCTGTCATTATCCTCCCTTGATTACTACCATTATTTAATTATTGTTTATGGAAATGCCTGTAGCACTTTAGAGCAATTAAGATTCTGATTTAAGAACAGACTTCTTTGTCCCGGATATGTTCAACTTGAGAGCAGGGGCAGCTTTGGAAGTTCCCAATGGTTTCAAGCTGGAAATTGATACCCCAGTATCTTGGCAGTTGCCCCAAGCTGTCACTTGGCCCAAGGGCAGCGAGTAGCCTGCCTCCGGCTCCTAGCATCCCTGCTTTGAAAGGGCAAGGTAATTGGAGAGCCTGCTTCGGAGCTGTGGGCCCCACAGACTTTTTTAGCACAATGCAGAGTGAGAGGCTGCTTGTTTTCAAGAAGGAAAGCTGATTAGAGGATGCGGACTCTTGCCTTTTCCCAGGACATGGGGCCTTGCTGGGTGAGTGGGGGTGAGGCAGTGTCACTCTATTATAAAAGAGACTCCAATCAGGCCTTTAAATAAATAAATAAATAAAAGCAGAGGAAGAAGGTATCATCTGTAAAGACCTAGTTGTCAATTGTCACTCCCCTACCTTGGAACAACCAATCTGCCTGCAGAATTTCCTGGAGTCCAGGGCAGGCTGATGAGGGTGAGGGCACTGAGCTCTCAGCATGGTGGTGGTAGAATCTCAGTATTAGATAAATGATGTGCTCTTTGAAATGTTTTCTGTGTATTTCTTGAACATTTTAAATCCTTTGCCCTCACGCAGGGTAACTCAGGGTTTCCTATGTCGCTCTGCAGCTGGGTCTGTGCACGTCCAGGGCTTGAGAAGGTCGTGGCCCAGGAAGGGTGGGCGGTGGTGTGCCCCGGGGATCTCCTGCACCTGCAGAGCCTCCGGCTGGACGCGCGGGAGCTCCTGGGCTTTTGGTGTGATGCTTGTCGTGATGCTTTTCTCTCCCCCTCTCCCTCGCAGGATGTTAATACAGGCGAGGGCAGTGAGTTTGCGGACAGTGGGATTGAAGGGGCTGCCACCGACACGGACCTCCTGTCCAGGCGGTCCAATGCCACCAACTCCAGCTACTCGCCCCCCACGGGCCGGGCCTTTGTGGGCAGTGACAGTGGCAGCAGCTCCACCGGGGATGCGGCTCGCCAGGGTGTGTACGAGAACTTCCGAAGGGAGCTGGAGATGAGCAACAGCGAGAGCCTGGAGGAGGCGGGCTCTGCGCACAGCGACGAGCAGAGCAGCGGCACCCTGAGCTCCCCGGGCCAGTCAGATATCCTGCTGACTGCTGCGCAGGGCACGGTGCGCAAGGCCGGTGCCCTGGCCGTCAAGAACTTCCTGGTGCACAAGAAGAACAAGAAGGTGGAGTCGGCCACACGCCGGAAGTGGAAGCACTACTGGGTGTCCCTGAAGGGTGAGTGGGCGGAGCCCCAGGCGGGCAGATGCTGGATGGATGGACCAATGGATGGATAGATGCGCAAACTTGTGCAGATCCTCCATCGATAGGTTGGATAGTTTTGTTATCACATAGCGTTTGAGCTCATGCTGATTAAAACAATTGTTATCTTATTGAAGTGACGTCTACACTCCTGACACATTTTTAAAGGTACAGTACAGTATTGCAGATTGTAGGCGCCGTGAGGGCAGATCTCCAGGATTTACTCATCTGAGATAGCCAATTAGTAACGTGATCAGTAACACCCCCGCCCCCGCCCCTGCAAATGAGATTTTATTTTCTTTACTTTTTTTTTTCTGTTTATCTAGAGGAGCATCTTCTGTCTGGTTTTCTCATACATACAGCTGGTTCTGATGCCAGGTTCACAGAATGAGTTACATATTTAAAAAATCTGTTTAGAATCATTCAAGTTTGTGCTTTCACAGTGACTCTTTTGGAGGGGAAATCAATGGCTTGAATCCTGTGAAGTTGCCTTTTTGTTTTCTTTTTTAGGTTAAAAAAGTGGTTAGAATATTACTGATTTCACAGGGTCCAACCTGATGTTCCTGGAATGTGTAAACCGTATGTGTGTGAAAAAGTCAGCGGCTCTGCTCGAGTGTGCATATACGGAGACACACGCAGACGTCGCTGCATTTTCATGCATTTATATGTTGCCATTCAGGGGCATTGTGCATACATTTGTGAAGCGTGTGTATGTATTTTTGCGCCTCTCTGCATATGTCTTGGTAGTATGGAAATTATAGTACATTTGTACGCTCTGTGTTTTAAAAAGGAAAAACACCGTTTTTAGCATACTTAGGGTTTACATCATAAGCTAGGACTGAAGCAGAATTAACATATGGGGCTATCCGGAAAGTATCCAGTCACGGTGATACCGGTTTTCATAGTACCTGGCTGGATACTCTCTGGACAGCACTAGTATGTCAGAATAGGTTCGGATGTTTAATGAGACTGATGCAAGGGCTTACCAGTACCAAACCAGGTTATTTGCTGCTATATTTTGCCACCTGTGGTTGGCCTGGGAACTCATCCCATCCTAGAGGTTCAGAGCAGCCTGGAGCCCTGCTCAGGGGGTACACACCTGCCTATGTGGTGACGCGCAGGTGACACTTGTACAGTAGAGTTTGGGTGGGCCCTGGTACTATTGGCTGTTGTGGCTGTTGCTTTGATGGCTGGTGTTGGAGAAGATGTTGGTTAGGATATGAGTCTTGCTGCATGGCCCATATACCCACAGTGCCAATGCCATAAGCAAGACAGAACTTTATCCCCCTCCTGCGTATCAGATATAGACCCTTGGAGGCTTGTGTGGTTTCCTGTGTAGTCACTCAGTCTAGGCTCCTCTTTCCTGGTGTTCAGCTATTCGTAGAGCTTTGTCTTTTGATGATTATTTGATGTAGTGGTCCTGTCCGTGAAATACTCCTGTGTATCTTGTGGCAACACAGTAGAGAACTGCTGCCATTCCTTCTCATGCATGGCCTGCTCTGGCTTAACTTGGAGGCCCTGAGGGGTGGTGGTATCTGAGGGCCTGGATCACGCCCGCTGCTCTGTCATGGGGGTGAGTGGAGGAGATGGGAGGGAATTCCTCTTTCCTCTTCCACCTTCCCCAGATGTGAACAACACTGGGCACCAATGCCTCTATTTTCTTTTGCCCTTCATGGTGTTTATTTTATTAATTAGTGCCAAGTTCTTTTTTTTTTTTTTTTGAGACAGAGTCTTACTATGTCACCCTTGGTAGAGTGCTATGGCATCACAGCTCAGAGCAACCTCCAACTCTTGGGCTTAAGTGATTCTCTTGCCTCAGCCTCCCAAGTAGCTGGGACTACAGGCGCCTGCCATAACATCTGGCTATTTTTTTGTTGCAGTTGTCATTGTTGTTTTACAAACCTGCCAGCCTCGTGCATGTGGCTGGCACCATAACCACTGTGCTATGGGCGCTGAGCCTAGAACCAAGTTCATAACAGCCCGCTCTGAAGACCCACCTGTATGGCAGTCATGTGAGGACTCTCTGGGTTGTACCTGATGCCTGCTGAATCACAGGGTTTGGAGGCAGCCCCTGTGTTGGTTCACTAGGGCTGCCGTGACAAGCAGCACAGACTGGCAGCTTAAATAACAGAAATATATTGTCTCATAGCCCTGGAGGCTAGAATTTCAAGGTCAAGGTATCTATAGGGTTGGTGTCTTCTGAGGCCTCCCTTCTCTCTTTGGTTTGGAGATGGCCGTCATCTTCGGCTATCTTCACACAGTCTTCCCTCTCCTTGGTTTTGTCCACATTCCCTGTTCTTGTAAGGGCATTGGTCATCTTGGATCAGGGCCCCCCACCCTGTGACCTCATATTGCCTTAATGAGGTAGTGAAGGTTAGGAATTTGGTGGGTCACAATTTTATCTCATAACAGACCCTAAATTTTGGTTCCCAGGTGATTCTTACTCTAATTGAGAGCAGCAATGTTGGTGGTATAGAAATAAAAATAATTAGTTGACTTTTTTTGTCTTGGGCCATAGCAGAGGGGCTCATTTTGTTTCTGGTGTTTCCTCAGAGAATAAGTGACAAAGGAAGGGTTTGAAGGTTTAGGAGTACAGCTCACAGGCCCACTTGGGGAGGGAGGCTTCACTTTTCTGGTGACCCAGATCAGAGTGACACAGTCTGTCAGGATCCAAGCCCAGATCACAGAGCCACAGAGTCCTCCATGTGTTGATTCTGACAGGTCCCCATTATGTGTTGACATCCTCGGGACTTTGTCCTTGCCACTCAAAAGCAAGTCTTGGCAGCTGACTTTTTCTTAGATATTGAGAAATAAAAAGTAGAAGAACACCTGGAAACTGTGAGAATAGCTTTTTTTTCCCCAAAGACTCTTTCACATGAGACAACATTACTAATTAAAAAAAAAAACAAACCCAAAACCCCCCAATATGGTTTCATCTGAATTCAGGCTCTGAAGTAGATAGTAGAAGAAAGAACATTCAAATTATGTTCAAATAAAGATGGTGGAACACAGATTTTGTCAGGGAGTTTGTGGTTTGGGATCTGTTGCTTCATGTGTGTCTGAAAAGTGGAATAAGTTGATCATTGAGTAAAAGCTGATTTCAATTATCTACTGTTTTGAGGATTCTAAACCAAAGATGAAAAGTTATAAAAATAACTATTTGGGAAGAGCATACATGTTTGGGATATGCTCACATTAGGATTGGGGCACAACTCTTTGTTTATTTATTTTTTTTGAGATAAATTCTCACTCTGTCCCCCAAGCTGGAGTGCCATGCCTCAGTCTAGACCTCAGACTCCTGGGCAATCCTCTTGTCTCAGCTTCCCAAGTAGCTAGGCATGTGCAACCACACCTGGCTAATTTTTCTATTTTTAGTAGAGATGGGGCCTTGTTTTTGGTCAGGCCGGTATCAAACTTCTGAGCTCAAGTGATGCTCCTGCCTTAGCCTCCCAGAGAGCTGGGACTATAGGTGTGAGACACTGCACCTGGCCATGTGCCTTAATTTATTATCCACAAACTTCTCTCTCTGTTTTCAACGTATGGTAAGTTAGTGTGTTCCTTCTTTTATGTTAAAAATCTACTGATCACGAGCGTATTGTTAGTCATGAAGATTATTCAGAGCAGGGTTTCTCAGCTTGGCCCTGGAGGCATCTTCTGTGTGATCCTTTGTACCGGGGCTGCCCTGGGCACTGTAGGATGCTTGGCAGCTTCCCTGTCCTCTGCCCACCAGTGCCAGGAGCATCTCCTCCCACATTGTGACAACCCAAACTGTCCTTGCCAAATTGACCTACCACAAGAACTTCTGATTTAGGAAGAAGTAGTCTCCCTGTCATGTTTGTTTTCTTCTTTATCTCTAATCTATGCTAATCCAAGGCATGAAAATAGGAGGTACCGTTGAGTCTGCTATTTGACGTGCCTGACCTGAGAAACTTCCTTGAGATCTTCTAAATCCTGCGGATGTGGGGGAAAACAGAGTTGGGGCAGATTACTCACTAGGCATATATTTAAAGTATCTGCCTATAACTTTTCAACCCCAAACTAAAAACTAACTTCTCCTAAAAGTCTCTAGCAATAAATGACATGTGATGTCATCTTTTAAGAAATATTAGCATAGGACTTGACCTTTGAAAAAAGAAGCAACCATAACTTGAAAAGGCAGAAGGATTAATTGAGACTCCTTGATTAAGGAGACAGGGTTCAGTGTGAAACCCTAAAGCTCAGGAGTACTGCACAATTAGGACTTGACAGCACAGCCTGTGGTCAAATTGTTTTGGGGAGAACATGTGAAATGGGTGTCACCTCAGCTGTGTGTAGGGACATAGCATTCAGGAGTCATCCATGGTATGAGAAATAATATGGAAAGGATGCCTGTGAACCAATGTGGCTTCCACTGGTCTGCATCATTCATTTCAAGGGCTTTGCCACTCTCATAAAGTCTGGTACTTGATTGTGGTAAGGGAGATGGTGAAAATTAACAGAGAAGCTCATGCTGAAGTGGAGGGAAAGTCATAAAATTGCACCCAGGCTTGCCCTGAAATTGGGTTCGATTAGTTGAGAGTAAGTGTTCAGCTAGTAATTGCTATTAAAGTGAGCTTCAAGTTTAGGTGATGATGGAGGGAGTCTCTTGAAGCTATCTTGTCACAAGCCTATGAAATATTCTGTGGCTACTGTCACAATGCCATCAATTTCGCAATACCATGAAGTGTGGACCAGGACTCTGGCTTCCTCCGTCTGTGTGCCATGCATTTCCTCTTTCAGTCAGGATGAGGACATGGTTTATTTCTGGAAAAAAAATTCATAGATAAGTGCTGAGGCCAAAAGCGTCTTTGCTTTCCTTTTCCTCAAAGCATTTCAAGCCATTATTATATATTACTTTCTCCAAGGACAGGAGCCAGAAACGCAGTCCATTTTCTGGAGATTTCCTGATTGCATATCATGTGGGACATACTGGAATGGGCTGCAAACACTTCCCGTCCTCACACAGTGCCAGTTCTGTTTCATCGAACTGTGTTTGTACCCAACACTGGGCAAAGGGGCCACAAGATCCCCATGCGTATTAGGAGACCTGTAACCAAATGCTCCAAAACAGAAAGTGAGTTGCTGGAGGAACTCATGAGGTAAGCTTGAAGAAGTTCCATGGAGGCTGAGAAGCTATGACTTAGGATCTTGGTCCTTCTCTAGGCCCATCCAAGACTTGCATCCAACATGGCCCCATTTTCTTTACTTCCTGCATCTGACGCACTTTAACTTCCAGCTCTTTCCTTCTGACAGGGCACACGTGCTAGGTTCCACTACGGCTTTTGTTGCCCAAGCTCTGATTACTCACGCAGACCCATGTTGTGTTTCTTCAGGATGCACGCTCTTTTTCTACGAGACCGATGGCAGGTCTGGAATAGACCACAACAGCATTCCGAAGCATGCCGTCTGGGTGGAGAACAGCATTGTGCAGGCTGTGCCCGAGCACCCCAAGAAGGACTTTGTCTTCTGCCTCAGCAACTCCCTGGGTGATGCCTTCCTCTTTCAGGTTGGTTGGGCCTGTGCTTTGCAGGGCATTACAAACCACTGAACTGAAACCTTCTCTCTTCCCCCTACATACTCTACCCTTTTTTTCCTGTTAGTGGTAAAATTTATCTGTTGGTCATTATAGAAACAAAGATGGTGAATGACAAAATAAACATCTGTACTGAATTCCAGGAATGAGAGACCTCATCCAAAGGGTTTCAGAGTGACGGCCGAGAGAGGTTAAGAGATGGATGTGAGAAACTTGCTGTGTGTGCTGGGGGTTGAATGATTTCTTAGTGTAGTCCCCGGTATCATTTCTCTTGCACTTTAGACAAGGATCATGAATTCCTTACTTTAGACATGATTTGAGCTGTCAAAAATTTTTGTCATAATATATTCTTTTCTAATATGAATCATAAAGTAAAATAATGACACCCCAGAATGGCCAGCTATACCTAAACATTTTATATTACTCATCTTATCAGAACTTTTCTACTCAGCATTCTTAAAGTTTGACTGTTTAAAAAAAATACTTCCCTACTAATTGCTTCAGGGTTAACATTTGCTTTTACAGGGAATCCTTTGAGTTTGGATAGTTGTAATAAACTCTGTATGAACTTTTTGTGGAATTATTTTAACAGACTTTCTTTATTCCATTAATGAATTACTTTATCAAACCTTTACCCCATGCTTTCTGTGTACTGTGCACAATACTGTTGAGAATACCAAGAACATTTTGACATTTCCTGCCCTTAATATTGCTCATGTATTTTATAATGGGAGGGACAGACATAGGAACAAATCTTTATAATGTGGTAAGGCCCAACAATGAATATTAAAGGAGGTGCAAGAATACACGGGGTGAAATGAACACTGAGGATATCCCATGAAAAGATAGAACTGGAACAAAGGTATGGAGGAGAGAAATAATTTTTTTCACTAAGTTTCTGGCTTTGGCCTCTATAGCTATTTCTGTTTGGACAATTAAAGTAAGAAATATAAAGTGATAATTTGTTGGTATAAAGACAAGGCATTTGTGGTTGTTTTTTTTTTTTTTTAACTTGATGTAAAACACACAGAAAAGGAAATACATAAGACGTTCCTCAATGAACTATCTCAAAGAAAAAATGTAACCACCACCCAGGATAAGAAATAGAAGTTTCAGGCATCCTAAAAGCTACCTCCTGTCTCCCCCGCCCTCTCACCTGCAGCTTATTGAATGTGTCTTTTATTATTCAAGCAAGGACACTTTTGTTTATCTGGGAATGACCTGATTTCTCCTTCATTTCTGAAGGGTAGTTTTGCTGGGTATAGAATTCTTGATTGGTAGTTTTAGGGCCTTGAACATATCGTGCCACTGCTTTCTGATCTATGTAGTATCTGATAAAAAATATCATCTGTTAATCTTAGGAAGATCCTTTGTTATGTGATGAGTTGCTTTTCCTTGGCTGCTTTGAAGATTTTGTCTTTGTTTTTAATGGATGATTATGATGTATTTAGGTGTCAGTCTATTTGAGTTTACCCTAGCTGGAGTTTATCATGTTTTTTTTAGTGTGTAGATGTGTGTATGTGTGTGTTTAAATTACATTTGTAAAGTTTTTGGCTATTATTTTTTCAAATAGTTTTCTTGATCATTTGTTGCTTTCCTCTTCATTTGTAACTTCTATTGTATTAGTATGCTTAATGGCATCCCACAGACCTCTGATCATCCCTCTGATCGTTTTTCTTCCTTCTCTTTCTATCCTATTCTTTAGACTGATAATCGCACTTAATCTACTTTACGTTCACCAATTCTTTTTTCTGCCTGCTCAAATTGGTTATTTAGCTCTTCTGGTTATTCTGTATTTTAACTCTAGAATTTACATTTGGTCCCTTTTAAAAAATTCTATTTCTTTGTTGATTTTCTCTATTTGATGAGATTATCCTTCTATATATCTTTAACATGATTTTTAAAATTCTTTGAATATATTCAAAATAGTTGATTTAAAGTTTTTGTCTAACACAGTCAACCTTTGAACTTCCTCCAAGATTATTTCCATTGATTATTTCTTTTTCCTGTGTATGAACCATAATTTATTGTTTCTCCACATGTCTTATACTTTTGGTTGAAACAGTACATGTTAAATAATATGATGTGACAGGCTCTTGAAAGCAGATCCATTCCCTATTCTTCAGAGTTTTTTGTTTGTGGTAGTGCTTTGTTTTGTGTCTTATGAAATCTGTAAAGTCTTTCTAGATCATAGCTGGATTTTGGCCATTCTTGCCTTATTATAGGTTAGATGATTATCCTAATTGATTTTAGGAAGGCTCCTTTTTTTTTTCCTATACATTTTTAGTGTGAATTTTTGATAGGATCTTCATTGCCATAAAATTGCTACTTGAATCTAAATACCCAGTAGGTCATGTTGAATAATTTGTGTGTATGTGTGTGTGTGTGTGGGGGGGCAACATGAGACCTTATTCTTGAAAACTTGTATGTATTCTTGTTATGGTTATATTTTTATGTTATGTCTGTGGGATAGAGCACAAAATGAAACTTTTCAAAGGAAATTACTGCTGTTTAGGAATCATGAAGGCATTTTTTACCTTGTGCTTATTGTAATCCTTATAACTCTAGAGGAGATGAATTTGAATGAAACCTGTGTGTGTAGGGGTGAGGCTAAGTCAGGGGAGATCAGCTATGATTGTGAAATAATTTGTAGGTTATGCCAGCCCCAGGGCTCAATTCAGTGCACACAGTTTCCAGAGCCTTCATGCTGTTGATTTGATGCCTTTACTCAGATATCCACAGATTTGCCCATGGAAGGGAGATTTAGGGTACCAGCAAAAGTAGAAAGGGGATTTTGTGTGCAGGGTGGGGGTAGGAATGAGCATGAATGTTAGAGCAGTTTATGTAGAAGTGCTGCATAAGAAGTGCTGTTTGCAAGTGAGGCTATAACTCTTGCATTTAAACTAGTATTTTAATTAGAGTTCTTTCCTTCAAATTGAAGCCAGGGACATTGCCTACCACCTGCAAAGTGTAGTTTCATGTTGGGCCTTCATTTGTCTATTACCTGAGGGTTTCACTCACACTTCAAAAAAGCTCACCCACTTCTTTGGTAACATATGCTAATATTAGTTTTAAATTCTTACATTATGCCTTGGGAACATAGCTACCAGGCAGAATAAGAAAGATGCCTGATTGGGTAAAAAAATCAAATGAAGTTATATATCTAAAGGAATGTAGAAAAATGGTTATCTCTAGGAAGTGATTGCCTCTTGGTTGGGAGGGATAGCTCATGCCTGTAATCTTAGCACTCTGGGAGGCCAAGGTGGGAGGACCGCTTGAGCTCAGGAGTTCTAGACCAGCCTGAGCAAGAGCAAGAGCAAGACCCCATCTGTACTAAGAATAGAAAAGTTAGCCAGGTATCATGATGGGTACCTGTAGTCCCAGCTACTTGGAAGGCTGAGGCAAAAGGGTGGGTTGAACCCAGTAGTTTGAAGTTGCTGTGAATTAGGCTGTTGCCATGGCACTCTAGTCTGGGGCAACAGAGTAAGATTTGGTCTAAAAAAAGAGAGAGAGAGAGAGAGAGATTCATAAGATTCAAAAAAAAAAAAAGAGTAATATCCACACCATTAAGTTGAATCATAGATTAAAGATGATAATGCAATTAAGAGTCTGATAAATAGCAAGTGCTCAGTAAATGTTACAGTGACCACTTAATAATAAAGAAAAAGAGACTAGTTTCCTGTGCTTCTAAATAAGTATCTTCATAGAGATTGAGTGTGGCTTCACTGTGAAAAGGCTTTGAGTTTCATCAGGCTTCTGGATTGCCACTCCTGACGCTATGAACATACCCTGGGCAAAAGCAGCTAAGTGAGGGAAAACTCTGGAAATCTTCTTTCACAGGGAGGTATCAAGTAGATGTGGTAGAAAATATTTTAGGCGGAGGCTGGGAGAGGTTGCTTATAATGCTAGCACTCCGGGAGGCAGAGGCAGGTGGATGGCATCTTGAGCTCAGAAGTTCAAGATTAGGCTGACCAAAGCAAGATTCTGTCTCTATCTACTAAAAACAGAAAAAAGAAAAAAAAAAAAAAAACTAGCTGAGCATAGTGATGTGCACCTGAAGTCCCAGCTACTCAGTAGGCTGAGGCAAGAGGATTGCTCAAGCCCAAGAGTTTGAGGTTGCTGTGAGCTATGATGATGCCATGGCATTCTACTCAGGGCAACAGAGTAAGACTCCACCCCCCCCCAATATTTTAGAGGGGATTTAGCATCTTGGACTTGAATTGACTCAAGGTGAGCCTTCTTCTCAAGGTAGGAACCATCTCTGCAAAGTCCCTCCTAGCAGGTTAGCCTACCCACTGGGCAGCCACTCTCATTCCTGGCTGGAACCTTTGTTTAGCTTTTCAACTGTCTGTTTTCTTAGCCCTAAATTCTAGAAAGTTCTTGGTCATGTTGAGAGGGTATGTTCTTTCTGGTGATTCTTGCTATTTCCTTAGGGTTTCATATTCACTGCTGGAGTTTTCCTGTCCGTTCTCATAACTGTTATTTTATTTCATTTTATTTTTAGAGCTGAGGTCTCACTGTGTTGTCCAGGTTAGACTTAAACTCCTGGGCTTGAGTGACCCTTCCTCCTCAGTCCCCCAAGCAGCAGCTATAGGGACTGTCAGGCCTTGCATACACTGTGCCTGTGCCAGGCCTTACCTCCTCGTCAGGCCGCCTTGGCCGAGGTTCCTGAGCCATTCTTCCCATTCTTCTTGGTAAGTGTGCTCCAAAGTGAGGCGTCTTGGCCTCCAGGTGGTCTGTCCCCACACCCTGCAGTGAGGCTTCTGTTGCTCTTGTTTCTTTCACAGTGTTAGAGTCAATTCCTTTAATTTATTAGAACCACTTAAAATTATTGACTCAGATTGAGCTTATGGTTTCTTAAACCTCCAGCGTCAATGTTTATTCAATAAGGTCTTCCCATTTTATTTTAACAGGTTTTTTCCAAAAGCTCCAAAGTCAGAACTTAAATTTTACCTCTTTGAAATTTTATCCTTGTGACGTTGTCCTTCTAATGATCCTTTTGAAATCATCTTGGGTCCCTAGTTGAACTTCCTGGGTGTTTATACCCCTGTTAACTTTACCTTAACCACAGCTTTGTCGGTTTACACATTGACCTAGCCAGGTGTCGTCAAACTACAGCTCGCAGGCCACATGCAGCCCACCTAGGACATTTATCTGGCCCGCTAGGTATTTTTGCCACCACTACCTGTCCTGCTTAGCAGCTGACTCATCCCAGGGCCCTCAGTCTGGCCCTCCAACGGTCTGAGGGACAGTGAACTGGCCTCCTGTTTAAAAAGTTTGGGGACCCCTGACTAACCCATAGCTGAGTCCTGTTTTCCCAGCACTATGGATCATATCCCTGCCTCCAGCCAAAAATTTAGATATATTGACCTTTGATTTTGGCATGGACTAGTTGTGGGCAAGGGCCAACTCTAGATTGTGAAGAGCCCCAGTCGCATATTTTTTTTGGGGGGGGGGACTGTTATCTCTATAAAACATTTGGCCCACCCAGATTCACTTACCAGCACCATTCTGGTGGCCCAGTCTTAAGCAATCTTGCAAAAGAAATTCCACATAGGCTGGTGGAAGCAACCTATAGCCACAGACACTCATCCACGAGCTTAGAGCATCTTCTTGATACCACAGAGCAGGGCAGTGCAGGTTGAGAGTGGGAGAAGGGAGAAATGATACGAGGGCACCTCTGGACCCTGCCCTTTCCTGGCATCAAAATTTTAAGAAGAGCATTCTAAACTAGGGAGTTTCCTGAGGTACAGGGCCCGGGTGGGCCCCCACTTGCCTACCTCTTAGGAGAGTGCTAATGGTGAATGTGGATGGTGAGGTGTGAAATGAATACACAAGGCTGGAAATAACTGGAAATATAATCTCTGATGTTGGTACACCAGAGGTTTCCCTACACTGCAGAGATATAATTGTGGTTGGACGAAATCTTAGTATATAATTTGTATACTTTATGTATTATGAAAATATGTTATTAACAGTATTGTCTTCCATTTCTTACATTATTTTAAATTTGCATTAAATCAACATGAACACAATTTTAAAAGAATTCAGTTAGTCTTTATTTATTTATTTAGTTTTTGGAGACAGAGTCTCACTCCATTGTGCTGGAGTTGAGTGCTGTGGCATCATTAGAAGCTGATGGGTACAAGTGACCTTCCTGCCTCAGCCTCCCAAGTAGCTGGGACTATAGGCCCCTGCCACGGTATCTAGCTAATTTTTCTATTTTTAGTAGAGACAGGTTTTGCTATTGTCCAGGCTGGTCTAGAACTCCTGAGCTCAAGCAATCCACCTGCCTCACCTCCCAGAGGGCTGGGATTACAGGCTTGAGCCACAGTGCTGGCCCAGTTAGCCTTTAAGAAAAGTTTAAAGTGAAATTCCCTTTCTCTTCCCCCTCCCCCCTCCACCAGCCTCATTCCCCAGGAGCAAGTGTGCACAACTATTTTAGCTGATGTTTTTCTGTTTGTGTTCTTGCATTTAGCCTCATTTCTCATTAACATGCTTATATTGCGTTTTTTTAACGGATTTTAAACATTAACTATTGACTTTTGGTTATGACAAATGACTAGCTGTGTAATATACAAATTATCCTTTCCTTATTTTCTTATATAGGTATATACAAATTTAGGGTTAAATAATAGTTAATGTTGTTATGACCATATAAATACTATTGGCTGTTAAGCCAAGCAGCGTACTATGATTTTGTTTCTTTTTTTGAGCAATCTCTTGATTTTCTTTTTCTTGTAGTTAACGACTGCCTCTTTTTTGTTTGTTTGCTGTAATTTGCCTATTTTTCTAGTTACACAGCATTGATATTTTCTAAACCTCCAGTACATTAGGTGGCTGGTTTATTTTTATCTCTTTCTCATGGACCATTGCTAGCTAGACCTTAGGTATGATAGTTTCCCTGGAATTTTTCTCTTTATCATCCTAATTATCTTCCTGACTTGCACATCTTCCTTTTTTTCCTTAATAAACTCCTTCATTTTAATGAAAAGAACCTATAGTAACTGCTTCACAAAATGGTACATATTTGAAAATGTCTTTTATTTGAATAATATCTGACTACTCTGGAGTTTTGGCTTGGAAATCATTTCTCCTTGGTTTAATTATTTCCCATAACATTCTCATGTCTGATCATCTTGTGTGTGCTTTGTTTTCTTTTTTTCCTCTTTGAAGAATTTTAGAATTGTCTCCCTTATTGTTGGTGTTCTAATCCTTCGTAGTGATTTGCCTTGTATTGAAATTTTAATTTTCATTGATTTTTCTTCCCTGAGAGCTCATTCATCCTTTCTTCTTTCCTTTCCTCCCTCTTCTCCTTTTCCTCCCCCTGTCCCCCAGTCTCATTGTTCTTTTTTCAGGGCACTTGTGTACAGCCCAGATTCTCTCGAGTCTCTGAGGGTACCCTGACTTTAGGGAATCTTTCTGTTTCAGGCATGATTCTCCTTCCTCCTGCTGCATTTTCTTCTGTGTGCTTTTGGTCTCCGCCTTTCATGCTGGAGGCTTTCAGCAAATGTCTGGTCATGCTTGACTGCCGGGTCGCATTTATGTGTGAGATACCGGAAAGCTGCTTGGATATCACCTTGTGCCCATTATAAATGATAGAGCTTTTATAGCCTGGGCAGATCGTAAGTGGCCCATGCTCTAAAAGGGACTCCAGTTGACCATATTCAATGGTCTTTAGTTGGAGGCCTCTTAACTTCACCAGAGATGGATCCTGCCATTGCTATTTACCAGGCAGGCTTCGGTTCTTCTCCTATTTGCAGCAAATAGCCTCTGCTTCTCACGTATGGCTTCATGGAGTCTGGAGCTTCTGGTTTTCTCTCAAGAATGAACCTTGGGGTGAGAGGGGTGGTGAGGTAAGGGTGGGAGGGGTGCACAGTTACAGGACTCTCTTCAGGCTTGGTGCCTGTAGCTCAATGGCTAGGATGCCAGCCACATACACTGGAGCTGGCAGGTTCGAACCCAGCCCGGGCCTGCCAACAACAGTGGCAACTACAACTAAAAAATAGCCAGGCGTTGTGGCGGGCACCTGTAATCCCAGCTATTTGGGAGGTTGAAGCAAGAGAATCACTTGAGCCCAAGAGTTTAACTTGCTGTGAGCTGTGATGCCACAGCCCTCTAAAGATTCTCTTCAGTGGAGGAGGAGAAGCTCATACTAAGTTCTCTTTATAGATATTAAAAATGATAGATTAAGTTTAAGTTTACATAAATAAAACTCTTAAATATGGTACATGTGGAACCCATCAGAAAAAAGTCTTTGTAGAATCTGCATGGGAACTTTATTTCCTATTTAGCCTCTTCAAAACTTACTCTTTTTTGTTTCTTTCAAAATGAAAAAAGGAGTTTGACCTACTTTGTGATTATTCTTATGCTTCTATGAACTTGAATTATCCAAATCTTAGTCTCCTAGATTTGGCATATGTTCCTTAGCGTTTCTCTTGTTTAAAATGAATTTCCCTTTTCCTGCCACTCACAGAAACCATTGATTATCTAAAATCACCAAGTGTCCTCCATGCACTTGGGTAATTGAAGCTAGATCTATTTAAATACATAATGAATACCTGAGCTTCATCTTAAGTCTGTACTCTAAGGGGCTTTTATGCAAATTGCATTTTTTGTTGATTATATTCCACTGTTGGCATGAACTTTGCTTATTCCTTTCACTGAACTTTGTACAGTATGTATAGCATCACCAGAAAGCAAAGGAAGAATCACAAAGCCCCACTCCCTCTCTACCTGTCCACTGCCGTTTGTTTACTGGAAGCTGATGAGCGGGGGCAGGACCAGCAGGTGACATTGGATGGTGTCCCCTTCCTACCTTTGCGACCACTGGATTCTGATAAAGGGACCTATCGTGGACCCAGTATCCCTAACTGAACTTGCCTGGTTTAAGAAGGTGAGGCAAGGCCAGCGGCTTTGAGTGGGTTTTTCTAGCATGTCAGATTTTACTTATTTATTTATTTACTTGAGACAGAGTCTCAAGCTGTCACCCTGGGTAGAGTGCTGTGGCATCACAGCTCACAGCAACCTCCAACTCCTGGGCTTAAGCCATTCTCTTGTCTCAGCCTCCCAAGCAAGCAGGACTACAGGCTACTGCCACAACGCCCGGCTATTTTTTGGTTGTAGTTGTCATTATTGTTTGTCAGGCCTGGGCTAGATTCAAACCCACCAGCTCTGGTGTATGTGGCTGGCACCCTACCCTCTGAGCTATAGGCACCGAGCTGCATGTCAGATTTTAAATCTCAGAGAGGCTACACTGGAAAACCTTATGTCAAGTTAGCAGTCTGCTGTGATCAACTCTGTGTAAAGGGTGGTGAAATGTTTTGAGACTTTTTCCTGCTTAACTAGCTGTCGAGGCCAGTCTGTGCAGAGTTCACCTTCTTTCATCAACACATAGCTCCCAGCGTGACGCTGCAGAAGGACAGACTTTGCTAAAAAGCTCCGTTAGTGAATTGTGCATCTTAGAAATGGATTTGGCTTAATGATAGAGAATGGTGGGGACCGCTGTTTTATTTAGACAGGACAGTGGGAGAGAAAATTCCCTCTACTTTCCTCTAATGGAACTGCCCTCAGCCACTGACAGGTTTTAGGAGAGTTGGAAGACTGAGGCATATTTAATGGTTAAACGGGCTGATAGCTAAATTTTTCATAAAGCTGTCAACATATATTTCGGTGTATATTTCCCTAGGGTTGGGGGATTGTTATGGGGTTTTTACTTCTCTTTAAAATTTTATTTTGTGATTATTCTTTTTAATTGTGGTGAAATACACACAACACTCAATTTCCCATCTTACCCATTTTTAAGTGGCCGGTTCAGTGGCAGTCAGTACACTGGCGTGGCTGTGCGGCCCTCACTACCTTCCGCCTCCAGAATTCACTGTCTTTCATCTTGCCAAGCTGAAACTCTGTATCCATCACGTAACAACACTATTTCTCCCCATCTCAGTCCCTGGCAACCACTCTCTTCCTTTCTTTTAAATAAATAAGTTCCAGGATAGCTGCTTTGCCCAAGTTAAATATATACCTTTCAAAGGCTGTTTGACATCAACTGGCATCAGCTTCCTTCATTTCCACTTCTTAAATGGGAGGCAACACAAGCTCTCTGGCATCAGAATGGACCGTGTTGCTGCTGGCTGTGTTTGCCTGGGATGCTCATAAGTTGGGGGGAAGAAGGAGGCCCCCTTTTATTAAGTAAAGAGAGTGAAAGGCTGTTGGTCATCACAACATGTTGGATCATGGTCCCACTTGGGGTTCCAAGTGTGTCACGCAGACTCCTTTCTTTTCAAAGCATCACCTGTTTTGAAATGGATGATTCCCGTTGGCAGTATGTCAGTCAGGATGGGTTGGATTATGCTACACAAAGGAGCAGCCCTCGACTCTCAGTGACTGACTGTAGCCCCTCATTCCTGTCCCGGGTCTAGTGGAGCTTGTTTCTGAAGCCACACTGCTCCTGGATGTTCAGGAACCTGGGCAGACAGAAGCTCTACCTTGACACAACGCTCTGTGACTGTAGGCAAAGGGACGAGAGCAGGGTGATTCAGGTCTTTGTTGGGTGGTCACCTGTATTGCTTCTACTAAATTCCACTGGCCAAAACCAAGGGCCATGGCCATGCCCGGCTTCAAAGGGGGCAGGAGAGGTCTATCCCCATATTCCCAGAAGGGGGACAGCTAAAATGTGGAGTGACTCATACTCATGATCCTTCACCTTGTCTTTCAGAGCAGATATCAGGAGCTAGGGGTCAGGATCAGTATGTCATATTAAAAAAGGAAACAAAACAAAACTTTTTTTTTAAAGCACAGGATTGGTGGAGATTGGGGTTTATAATAAATTACTTACTGAATAATTTAGAGAGTGTCCTTCCTAATTTTTCTGAGCTTTTGTTTTTCCACCTGCAAAATGGTCATGTCAACCATTCTAGATGCACATCTTTATTTGAATTTAAGTCCTTAACATGTATTTAGCAGAGTTTGCTATTAGAAGTTTAAGATCTTTCTCTCCATTCCTCATATACTATGTCAGGGTTACAGGTGCAAGAGTCACCGTGTTATGAACAAGATAGGTTCTGTGGGTTCGTTCTTAAGTTGAATTTGTATGTAAGCTGGAATAGGCACATTTACCTATTAGCAGTAATTGCCTCTGGTCGTAAGTACGAGTCATATGCCAATTGGATGTTTGTAACTCGGGCACTGATTTTATTTCCTTTCCTGGCTCCTTAATTTGGGGAGGGGTTGGAGGTGGAAGGTTCTAACGGAGGCAGAGATGAGGGGTTTGTCTTGGGGAAGTGGACGTGGGCCACCCACTGCCTCGTGTTTGTGCAGGGGTCATAGCCTGTCCCAGAGGCGTACCACCTCTTCACCTCTGCAGTGCTCCCTCTTCAGGGTCACACCTGGGTGCCCCATGTCATCCTTTTAAAATGGGTGACAGCACCACCTTCCCAAAGTCTGAATCTCCTTGTTTCCACCAGGCCGCACGTGCCAGGTAGAAACCACTTCCTAGGTCAAGGAACCAGCTTGTATCGGGCGCTGCCAGGCACCGGGGAGGACAAAGAACTGATGCTGAAGGGTCAGGCTTTTGGGAACTTCCTCGATAGTCTTGTAGTAATAGTTCTTAATGAAAAATTAAATATGAGGTATAATGTTTTAGGATAGTTATAGAAAAATTACACTTAAATATTAGGGTAAAATATCTTAGAGGGACTTTTCTTGAAACTTTCTATTATAGGATGTAACAGAAAAGGACTGATTGGGTAGTGGTTGACAAACGGCACACCCATGTTGTACCCCCATGTAACCAGCACTGAGACCAAAAGACAGAGGCCTCCAGCTCCCCAGCACTCTCCTGTGCTGCTTTTCAGTTGCTACCACTTGGTCCTCATTCTCACCAGAAAAACCCTTTTTTGACTTCTCACAGTGTATATTGGTTGAACCTATGTTTGGACTTTATGTAGATAGAATCCTACAGTCCATATTCTGTGTATCTGGCTGTCTTTTCTTAACCTCACGTGTGCAGATTTATTGGTATTATAACCTGTATTTGGAGAGCCTTCATTCTCATTGCTGCTTGGTGTTGGTTATACACTTGTGCCCCATAGTCATCGGTTCTGCTGTCGATGGGCATCTGGAAGGTTTCCAGTTTTGCCCATTACAGATTAAGCTGCTGTGCACGTTCTGATACACATATTTAGGTGAGCACATGAGTGCATTTCTGTCGGGTGTATACCCAGAGTGCATTTTCTAGGTCACAAGGGGTGCATACATCCAGCTTTCATAGATGGTGCCAAACAGCTTTCCAAAGTGGTTGTACCAGTTTACTCTGCAGCCAGCAGTGCATAAAAGGTGTGGTTGCTCCATAACTTTGCCAACAGTGGATAAATATCACCTTGGAAGTTTTTGGTTTTTTTTCTTATTTAGGAAATAATCCTTATTATATTATGTCTCTATCCAGGCTCATTCCTTTTCCTTATTCAAGAAAGGGTGGGGGGGAAGTAACCCACCTAACAAGATAGTCTCTCATTCTGAGGTATCAAGAGACCCAGTGGTCAAACATTTTATAATGTATGAGGCAGGAACAAGCTTGGTTCTTTCATTTCATGAACAGAACACACCCATGCCGTACACTCATGTAACCAGCACTGAGATCAAAAGACCGAAGGCTTCCAGCACCCCAGCACTTTCTCTTGGGCTTCTTTTCAGCTGCTACCACTTGGTCCTCATTCTCACCAGAAAAACCCTCTAGAGCTCTGGGGTTTTTTTTTTTTTTTTTTGTGTGTGTGTGTGTAACATCAAAGTGATATGTAAGGATAAAGTATAAGATATGACCTTCCAAGAGGAGATCAATATTAAAAATTTGAAGCAAATTAAAAAGTTAAAGATGGACCTCATATACAGACATACCTTCTTGTTTTCCTTGAGTTTCTCGATCTCGGTCTTCACTGTGGCGTCCACACTCTTTATTGTCTCGCTGCCTCCCACTCGGACCTCAAAAGTGATTCTGTTTTCCATTTGCTTAGTCAGGTGCTACTTGCTGTTTCTTTACCAGGATGTTGCCTTATCGAAATCTTCTTTATCCAGAGGTAGATTTTTTTTTTTTTATTCAGTGTCATAGCTGCTGGATCGTTAGGGTGTGTTCAGTGTGTGGTGGCTCTGTGGGCAGACACCGTTTTTTGAAGCCGTTTCTTTTGTGAGATGAGAAACTAATGGGATTCAGAAAAAATGCAGATAACAGTCATCCCTTGACTTCAAGGTCATGGCCAGTCTGCATGGAATGATGTGCTGGTGGGGTCCTATTAATAGAATGCTGTTTATAAGCTATCACGCAAATGGTTAGAAGATTGACAAGACTTATCAAAAGAAAAAGAAATCGAATTTTTGTGAGTGCGAAATGACATGAATAGCTCCTTCAGTATTGTAGTGGCTGAGTAGGCCATTTCCTTAGGTGGGCTAACTTTTGAGCATTTGTTAATCTTCTCTGGGCTTAAGGAAATAGCTGGAAAAGTCCAGTACGTCCTCACTTAAATTTACTCATTGACCGAGTTCCTGATGAATTATGTCTCGCACATTATTACCCGTGAGCTGTCTCCCCAGACTTTTCGACTTTTTCCTTTCAGTACATCTCTGAGTCGCACCAATCCCACTTTGAGGTCACCTGCCCATTGATAGGTGTCACCCGACACTGTCTTCATGCCCTCCCTGAGTAGACCTCTCTGAGCACGCAGGGTGTTGAGGGGTGGCTGCGGGTCTCAGATGCTCCCATGAAGTCCCCTAAGGTGGTATTTCTTCTGGGCGCTGTGAACCACTCCCCCCCAGCCCTAGTTTGTCTCTGGTGTTTAGCACCAGGTTAGAACCTTAGCATTTGGGCTGCAGTGGTTCATTGGGGGCAGGGCTGGTGTGTCTCCCTTGCCCATTTACACCTTGTAACTGCCTGATCCTTTCTGGAAATTGAGCCCTGCTTCACAGCAGCCCTCTTGACTAGAAACCAAGCTGTCACGGTGTATAGAAGCATGCAGGTGAGTTCAGTAAGTACACTGGGTGAGCAGACACTGTGGCTTCCTTTGGGCAGGCCCTTGGTGTGAGGGCACAGCAGAGCTCTCACCTGAGACTAACTCTGAGGTTAGGTTAGCCTTCCCTGCTGGTGTCCAGCCCCGTCCCCTTGACTCCCAGGTGTTGTTCCTCTGCAAATGCCCTTGTTTGTTGCTGTTAACGTCCTAAAGGTGGCTCCTTTCTTTTTGCCCCTTGTCCCCGTACAGACCACCAGCCAGACAGAGCTTGAGAATTGGATCACCGCCATCCATTCTGCCTGTGCAGCTGCCGTCGCAAGGCACCACCACAAGGAAGACACGCTCCGACTCCTGAAGTCCGAAATCAAAAAACTGGAACAGAAGATTGACATGGATGAAAAGATGAAGAAAATGGGCGAAATGCAGCTGTCTTCAGTCACTGACTCGAAGAAGAAGAAAACTATACTAGATCAGGTGATTGCTCTTCCACGTTTAGACCCAGGAAGAAGCATTGGTCTTTAAAAAGGTGGTTTTTGAAGGTTTTTTTTTTTTTTTTCTGCTTTGAAATCAGGAAATATCCTCGGTTATTTCCTTGACAGCTTGTCTTCCAGCCTGCTGATTTCTTTATTGTGACTGTCAGTTTTCCTCACCCTTTGTTCACAGTTGATTGTTATGAGCTAACAGGGAACAATATTACCTTGAGTGAAAGGCGGAACCCGACAGAGGAGCCTTCCAGCCTCCACCCGGGGTGTGTTCTTCAGGAGGGTCTGTGTGATTAGAAAGTCTGTGCGTTCAGTCCCCATGTGATCAGACTCTCCTGGAGCTCGCGATGGTGGGATTCATTGCTGAGCCCTCAATACGTTTAGAATTATAAATTTAGAACAGTGAGGTGCTTTTTAAAAAAGTGTATCTATATTTGCTGTGTATAGAGCATACGTATATTTCATGCTAAAAAGGAAAGATTTAGTGAAATAAACAGAGGATTTCTTTGCCATCTAGTCAGCTGTTTTGAAGTCAGTGAACACCCGGCTTTGAAACTTGGTCCTCCTTAGGAAATGACGATGTGAATAAATGCTGTTTAAATCTGTGAGCAGCGGAGGACAAGGGCCACGCTGTGCCCTTCCACACGTCTCTCTCTCTCTTCTTTCCCTCTGTTAACCTCATGCTGTATTTTTTTTTAATTGAGGCAAAAGTCAAATAACATAAAAGTAACCAGTTTGAAGTTAACAATCCAGTGGCACTTAGTGCATTCACGATGTTGTGCAACCACCACCTCTATCTAGTCGTGAAACATTCTTATCCCCCCAGAAAGGTAACCCCGCACCTGTTACACATTGGTGCCCTCTGCCCCCGGCCTTCTGTCTTCCCGGATTGGCCTGCTTTAGAAGTTTCCCTCGAGTGCTGTCGCACAGCACGTGTCCTGTGTGTGGCTTCTTGGAGCATAATGCCTGGAGGTCGGTCCACGTTGTAGTGCACGTCAGTATCGCGTTCTTGTTTGGGGCTGAATGTACACGCTGTAGTGCGTGTACACTACAGTTTGTTTATCCGTTGGTGGACAGCTGAGCTCATTCCACCTCTGGGCTGATGCGGACAGTGCTGCTGTAAACGTGTGTGTGCATGGACCATGGACAGTGTATCTGAAATCACAGTAAAAGGAGAGCTATCAGCACTAATCATTATCTGTATCATTATCAATCCTTGGGGCCTCACTCTCTGCCAGATCTTGTACTTATTCATTATCTTATTTAAACATCACATTAGCCTTAGGAGCTAGGCATATTTTGCTTCTTTGACAGATATCTCAGCTCTATGGTAGGTTGGAACTGCATATTGCAGAGTGTAGGTCTGCAGCAGGTGGCCTCGGGCTTCCAACACCACACTATGAGCCACCCGCTCTTCCCAAAGCTTTTTCCTATTTGTGTCTGGCCTTTGCCTCTGCCTTTAATTCACCCCACATTTTTCCATATGAAAAGCTGTCTCTTGGTAAGTCATAATAGTTTTCTGGTGCTAGAAGTCTCCACACTAAGCCTGGCATGGTGGCATAAGCCTGTAGTCTTAGCACTCTGGGAGGCTGAGGCAGGTGGATTGCTTGAGCTCAGGAGTTCTGGACCAGCCTGAGCAACAGCGAGATCCCATCTCTACTGAAAATAGAAAAGTAACTGGGTGTTGTGGCCAGTGCTTGTAGTCCCAGCTACTTGGGAGGCTGAGGCAAGAGGATTGGTTGTGCCCAGGAGTGTGAGGTTACTGTAAGCTATGATGACACACTCAAGGGAGACTGTGTCAAAAAAAAACAAAACCCAAAAAAGTATCTACCCCCTTTCTTCTTCTGTTTGCAGCCCAGATCTCAGAGTTGATAGACCAGCAATGCCCCAGACATGTGATCTATGATAACACACTTTCTATTCATCAAGCTGATTTTATGACTATAGATCTTTGCAGAAGAAACACATGTACCTCAGAAACTCAGGATGCCAGTTGTTTATTCTTCAGATTATAATCAATACCTTTACAACACAGATTTGTAAGGTTTGTATAGGATAAAATCGTTAACATTTGTTTTTTTTCTTTTCCCATGTTTTCACTATTACAGATCTTTGTTTGGGAGCAAAATCTTGAACAGTTCCAAATGGACCTCTTTCGTTTCCGCTGTTACCTAGCTAGCCTTCAAGGTGGGGAGCTGCCAAACCCTAAAAGGCTACTGGCTTTTGCAAGCCGACCAACAAAAGTGGCAATGGGCCGCCTTGGGATCTTTTCTGTATCATCTTTTCATGCCCTGGTGAGTAGAAGCTAATGAATTTTTGAAAAATATTAATCTCAATATTTAAGGCTAAGCAGAACTTGACGAGAGTCTCTTAAGTGTTTTTGTGGTTAAACTGCTACCGTGTAAAGATTTCTAAAATGTGCTCAGTTTGCAGTGGGTGCAAGTTTTCATATAAGTCTGTTCTGAAATTTATAACTCTCTTAATGGGGCCTAAAAGAAAACGTGAAAGGGATTGTCTTCAGAGTTACTCATATGTAGCGTTTGTTGGTGATTCTTGCCATCTTTAGGCAGTGTCAAGGTTTGAACCCAAATACATATTTTTTACTTAACCTTGTGGAAATGGTGAGTGGACGGGTCTCTAGAATAGGTAAATCTATTTTCGTTCTCTTTCCCTTTCTGTCTCTTAAAGACTCAGTCACTCACATAGATGGGCCGCTATGAAAGTTTTGTGCCAGGCTGAGTGATGGGCCATTATTTTACTTCCAAGAGAACAGCCGGCAGCACCCTTTCTGATTCACCTCTGCAAGTTTCACCTTGCTCAGCTTATCGGTGTTGCTGGGAGGGCCTCATTTGTTTCCGTCCAAGTGGATTTTACCTTTCTTGATTTTTGTGCATCTTGACACTTTCGTAATGACCTGCGTACACATGCACCGAATATTGAACCCAGCTCTTTTTGGAGACCTCCCTTTCACTTCATTCTGATCGTTGTTTTGATCACCATAAGTACCTGCTGTATTAGAGGCACGATCTGCCAGCTGAACACACGGATCGCTTGAGGAAGGGAATTTTCATCTGACCTTCCAGAGCGGCAGATTGTGTAGTTGTGCGGCGTGTTTATAATCTATAATTTCATGTACTTGCTAAATTGCGAACAGCTTTATGTACTTCTGGCTCCTTTTCTTCTCAAAAATTGCTGTGCGAGTAACATGGTTTTAGCCGATCCAAGTTGACACCCACTTAAAATGTACTGCACCTTAGCACATTTGCCGTGGAATTAAATGTTAAGTCTCAGGTTCCAGAAACCGGCTTTGGAAAACCTTAGCTGTGCTGTTCTTGTCTTGCCATGTCAGCTGTACCCTTCAATTGAATTCAGAGCTGTAATTCAGTCAGAGGCGTTTGTATTCTTTATAAATAGATTAGCATCATCATTCAGATAATTAGGGGTAGATTTACATTTTTAAAGAAGCCTTAAACCAATTTCTGGAATTATTAAAACTGGCATCCTGATTTGTTCTGCTAATTACAGCTCAGCTCTTGGTCTCCCTGGCTACCACCTCCCCATAGAGCTATTGAATCCTGTTTTTTTAGTAGTGGTGGGACAAATAAAGCTGTGATAAATAAATCTTGCACGCGGTTCGCAGTTTGTGCCTCTCTCTAGACCTTTCTCTGAGACTTGGAAACCAGTTGTTGACCTCGCCAAATCTCAGTTTGCCGGCTGTACAAAACCTTTGGTGTAAAAACTCTTATTTACCGCCTCTTCAGAATGTCATTTATTGAAGGAGCGTTTTTATTAAGAGACCACGATGATGTCAGCGAGGCACCATCTGTATTAATTCTAAATCCTGAGTGTCTGGCTCTTTTCTTTTCCTGTGGTTTGCTAGAGTTTGGAAAGAATAATTTTGCTTCCTACCTAAAACTTGTATGCTTTAATTATTTTCTTCAAAGCCATTGGATCTGACGTCTCTGAGAAGGTCCTTGTTTTTTATAATTTATCTTCCGACCTTCTAATTTCCTCCACCCCAGTGTCTGTGATTTGTGTGTACTTTTCTTCTTTTGGTGGGCAGGCTATTAAAATTTGGCCCAGCTGAAGATGGGAGTGGGAGAGTTAGTAATTCTTTTAGGTTTTTTTGGTCTATGATTTTAAAGAAGAAGATTTAATTCCATATGTTCAACTCTTGTTTCTTGTTCCAGTTTTTTTTTTCCCTCCTGCTAGCTGCGTCAGTGATGAATGTTTTTTTTTAATTCCTTTTTTTTATTAATTGATAGCTGTATACATTAATGCAAACATGGGGTACATTGTACTGTTTTCATATACAATTTGAAATACTCTCATCAAGCTGGTTAACATAGATTTCATGTCATTTGCTTAGTCATTGTATCAAAACAT
>CAUYQV010025096.1:0-36894 GCA_963574575.1 Galagoides demidoff | reverse complement strand
AAGCGAGTCTCCCGCCTCCGCCTCCCAAGCAGCTGGGCCCACAGGTGCCCGCCACAACGCCCGGCCATTTTTTGGTTGCAGCCATCATTGTTGTTTGGCGGGTCCGGGCTGGGGATTCGAACCCGCCACCTTAGGTGTACGCGGCTGGCGCCCCAGCCGATTGAGCCACAGGCACCGAGCCATGTGTTTTCAGTTCTTAACCTTAAAATCATTATAAATGTACCAAAATAGTTGATGATGATAACACCCAGAATTAGCACAGGTATGGGGAAACAGACATTCTCCTGCCGGTAAGTGAAGTATATATTGATAAAGTTTTTATAGATGGAATTAAGCAAGATACATAAACATTCTTGACATGTATGTCCTTAGACAGAGAAATTTCATTTCTAGAATTTATTCCTAAGGAGAAAAATTAAAAAGTATATGTAGGTATAAGAATGTTCATTACACAGTAATTTACAGGAGTTAAGATTGGAGCTAATTAGAATGCCAATCAAAAAAGACAGGTTAAATACGCTGTGCTAAAGCCTTACTACTAATCCATTAGAGATGAAGACACAGGTCTATATTTATTAAAGCAAACAGAAGTCCACACATATTGTTAAGAGACAGATGCCAAGTGTAAAATATTATGGACCAGGTAATTTCACAAGGAGGTGTAGGAGTTACACGTGTACATGTGCGTATCTGAAAAGATGTTCACCAAAATGGAAAAGGAAATCTCTGGATAACGTACTTTTGATGTTCTTTTAAAAAAATATTTACTAGAAACTTACTGTGTGCATGTTGTTTTCCATGCAAAGGAACATAAAAGAAATACGAGAACCTAGACCCACAGAGACTACAGTCAATTCTGGGCCATGAAAAGACACAGTGTTGGTGACCAATGAAGGGCTAATGACGAAAGTGAAGGAGCGCTCAGCGGAGTGGGACACGGCCACTCCCAACCCGGGAAAGAGCATTCAGCTCCACCTGCCCCGGACTCGCTGCAGGGTCCTGGATGAGTCCTAGATAAGCCACAGACGGAGTGAGCCTGGACCATCCCCTGGAGCCTGGGTTTCAACTGCAAAGTGAAGGAATTAGAAGGAGTCCAGGGAAGTTCTTTGTAATTCTGAGTGTTTGTGGGGAAAATTTTGAGAAAGAACAGGTAGAAACAGGACAATCCCAAGGGGACTAAGTCCGCAGTTCACTCATCCTACACTTCAGTTTGTGCCGGATGTTCATGACGGAAGCCCAGGACACGGGAACAGGGGAAACTCACAAGCACACTCAGCGCTCGTTAACGGAAAGATGATTCTGCCTCGGAGAGTAGACGAGAGTACTGATCCGAGAGAGAGCCCAGGTGAGACTCCTCACTGTCCCACTAAAGCTCATTGCCAAGCAGTTCACAGCTCACTTTTATACAGAAAAATAAGTGCACACCGCCTATCTAACACCGTGGTACAGGTATTTCTACTGACAACAATCTAAGGAAAGAGGCAAGTGAGACTTTGATGTTACATCCACTGTTATTTGGATATGTCAATAATCAAATCTGGAGAGCTGCCAATAAAAATAGAATAAATGTCATTAGCATTTTAATAAACCTGTGAGCCACAGGGCCTGGAAAAACACATCAAGACAGAGCACGGGGAAACCAGCCCCT
This sequence comes from Galagoides demidoff, assembly GCA_963574575.1. Classification (NCBI taxonomy): domain Eukaryota; kingdom Metazoa; phylum Chordata; class Mammalia; order Primates; family Galagidae; genus Galagoides; species Galagoides demidoff. The sequence goes on along the minus strand of CAUYQV010025096.1, from coordinate 35,246 downwards.
GCCAGAGCCTCCCCTCCAGCGGTTTGCCTGTGGCAGTCAGTCCGCTGTGCCCTCCCCGCTCCACTCCTGCAAAACACACACTCCAGGGAGATGTCTCTGTATTTCAAAATCTCTCACAGACCTTCCCAACCTGTAAAGTTAGGGAGATGCATTGTAATCGTATTTTTAAAACTGACAATAAATTACCTGACTATAAAAATGCTATCACAAAGTGCTCATCTTTTAGTTATAAGAAGCATTCTGAGTGTCATTCAAATGTGACTTAATATGTTAACTAAGTGGCCTCAGAAGACAGATGAAGAAAAAGTGGTAAGATCATGAAAACAAAAACGAAACCACAAAACAATGAACCATATGTTCGATGCAGAGCCAGGAGTCTGCCGGAGGAGAGTCAGATGAGCCATCTCTGGCATTCCCTTCCAATCAGATTCCATGATTCTTGGAATATATCAAACTCAAAATTACATATAAACACTTGAAGCAAATAGTTAATTTTCCTTAATTTTCAATCATTAGGTAATTTTCTGAACTGAACTAGAAATTAGAAATTAAAAGCTAGGCTTCCTGAAACGTTTCTAATTTCATTTACTCTCCTAATATTCTCTGTGTGTGTGTGTATTATGGCAGCATAAAACATAAGTACGGATCACTGTGTTGTTTTTTTTTTTTAACCCTATGCTCATGAATCTGAATGTATTTGTCCATTTAATCTGAAAATAGAGATGTTTATGGAAATATTACATATAAAGAGTTCACTCCTCTTATTTTCCTCAGATAATTGTGAACACTTCAGTGTGTCCTCACCATAAGCAATAAGTAACCTTCCAGATCTGTTAGTGTCTTTGCAAAGTTTGATTTAAGACCTTCACTGTCAATTTGCAGGAAACCACGAGGCTAAGCTGGTGATGGAGCACCGATGATGGATGGCACCACCCAGCCACCATTCTAATAATGAACTAATGATTCGTGCTCAAGGTGCTTCTGAAACATGATTAAGCCTCCAAACATTTCACTAAGGTGGGTTCCATTACCTCAAGCATAAGCGAGAACTTGAATAAGTTTACCAAGGTTATACAGTGCATGACCCAATGAAAAGTTTGAAACCAAAACCAAAACACAAAGGGCCCATTTCCCAATACCCACTGCAGGGTCTATTCATTAGGATTTGAAGAAGCCTTTCAAGAGTAATTTATTTCATTGCTCTGAGTCTACCTGACCTTCTCTGGTGGCCACTGGCAAGTGTTTGCCAAATGTCACTGACCAAAGATGCCATGTTTTATAAAATGAATATGTCAAGAATCAGATGAAAATGTCAACAGTGACACTGACAACAATGAAAGAAAATATTCTACAGATTTAAGAAAGGGAATAAGATCCAAATTAAAGGGGAAAAATTACCCGAGAAAATGTCATCAGTGACTACATCAACAAAAAGGTAAATAGACCACAGCTTTAGGAAAAGGAAGAAGACACACTTAAAAGGAAAACGAATCACCTAAGAAGCAAATGCTCTTTAACGTATCAGAAAGGGAAAGAAAACTCCTTTTAAAGCTTGCGGGGAAACTACATCTCTTTTAGAGATGGTATTGTTCTTCTCAGGGGAAGGAGGAGAGGGGAGATGGGTGGGAGGCGACACGTCGAAGCTGGTGAAGAGCTCTTCACATCTGAAGTTACTCATTTTCTTATTTGCATGTCAAAATGAATGACATAATTTGTGAATGTCAAAAGCAGTCACAGAAAATTAAATAGAAATTGAACAAAAAATTTACACTTGCTGTCCTTAAAACAGAAAGTCCAACATTGTTGATTTTCCCACGTTGCAGTCTTGGGAAGTAAGTTGTTTCACTTCTACAAATACTTACCATCAAAAACCCAGACATACAAAGAAAGGACCCAGATGGTGGGATGTATCTACTCTTTTGAAAAGTAAAAAGGAGGGGAGAGGGTGATCTGAGATAATTCCTTTGACACTAAGACACGGGATCTTATTTTAAATGGATGTAGCTTGCAAATGTGGTTATTGAAATAAATAACTGCAGCTCATTACCGATTAACAAAATATATTTTTGTACATTGTAGAATTTTCATCTATATATGATTGGAATATCTGAAATAATTGCTTTAAAGGAACTTTCAAACTAACATGTGTACAGACTCCACTACATGCTTGAAGATTAACTGTCTTACAGACGGAACACAGTCAGCTTTAGTCCCAGGCAGTGACCCCACCTAAAAGCTCGCAGGACGTCATCCTCCCAACACTCGGCGTGAGTGAAATCAACACTAATATGAGCATTAATAATACACACTCAGATTGCAAGTACAAGTTGGATTTAGCAGGTGTAGGGCATAAATGTCTTAATCCTGTAATGGGTAAAAGTGGTGAAGGCTATGTTGCTTAGTAGGATGTAAGCACTCCAGTTTGTACAAATAATCAACACATTGAATCCTATAATGGCATAAATGTATGAATTACTTAATAAAAGTATATTTTGAAAGATAAATAATAATAATAATAATAATGATACACACTCAGGGCATTCCAGGATCTCCTGACACTCTGGATTACTTTGGATTACTATTCCGTGTTCTCTCCCATGCCTAGCCCCAAACTATCAACTGTGGGTCATTCATCACAAATTCTAAATGCTTTACCCAGTGCCCTGCACACACAGAAAACCTATTTAGAGGATTGAAATGTACTACACAACAAAGAGTTAACAAGTCAGTAAAGGTGACTACAACCATTCAAATTAGAAAAATATTGTCAGTGAGGAAAAAAATTATAAGATAGATTATAAGATAAGCAGACAATAACTAGGAGTATAGCGCTGTAAAGTTATTGCGACCTTGTCCCTTTTTAAACTACTACATTCTTCCCAACGTGAGATGACCGTGGAGTAGCCGCAGTGTGGTGTGTGTTTGTCTGAATGCCCGTCAGGGCCTGCTTGGTAACCCTTTATACTTCTCCCCGTCTAATAAGCTTCACTGTTAGATCCTACTTGGAGAAGGATGGCTGCCAAGAGCCTTCACACAAAAAAGCACCTCTATAATCTAATGATATCTCAGTACAGGGAATAAAACTTGTGGAAAAAAACTCAGAAACAAAAATAAGATAGATAGACATCTATTGAAAGATAAAAATTACTAAAAGTTTCTAATCCCAACAAGATAATAATATTCAAAATATTAACTATCTGGTAACTAATATATATTTCTTCAAAGATAGTCATCCCATAAATGTCTATAAATCTGCAGTCAGAAACATTACAGAAGACAACTTTTTTTTTTTTTTTTCCCCCTTCTTCAAATGCACTTACTAAAGGTAATGAAGAAGGCCAGGGCACTGTCTTGACATATTTTGTCATCCCTGTTCCAAATAAATTGCTGCCACAAGAATATTATGTTTCTCTAAGATTTTTCTTCCCCAGCTTCATTCAGGGTTTTTTTTTTTTTTAATCCAATGAGGTTAATGTGCTAGTTAAGACTAAAATTAAACCCACGCACCTCACACCTAAACCATCATGCTAGGTTAGAGAAGTCAGTGAGTGGCTCCTTAACTCTTCAGTTACATTGACAGAGTCTTTTTAAAGGCAGCGTCTACACCCATTAAAGGAACTTGAAAACTCTGACTGACTTGTTTTGACTTGCTCTGTTTCTTGTCCAACTTGAGTAGCACTTTTTAAATTCTCTTACCTTGAACAGAAGCTTATGTTCACTAGGTCTGATTGTTAACCAATCAATCAATCAACATGTATTTACTGAGCTTCTGGTTAAGAGCCCAGGACTGGGAAAAAAAATCACATTTCCTATAGTTTTAACTCCCATGCTGTTATCAGTGTAGCATTGCAAGAAATTTATAATGCGTCTAAGTGTAAATTAAAACTAAAAGAAAAATAGTGCAGCTCACTCTCTCCCTTCTTTCCCCAAACATGTCCTACAAATATATATTCACACATTGCAAAATATTCATATGCATGTATATAATATAGTAAAATATTAAAATATATTGGTAATTTATTAATAGAAAAAGGATTATACCGAAACCGAAAATAGGAATTTAGTTGAAATTCAAGTTAAAAATGAAATCACAAGGCAATTGTATTTCCCAAATGAAAAGAGTGCTCAGAATACCACAATAATCATGGATAAAATGCTTCAAGGTTTTAACAAATAATACAGTGATGTAATTAGTGTGCCACTTTGGTAAATGATAAGATAAACTATGATATATATGTCAGAATCACCTACTAATATTAACTTACTTGTTGATGTGTTGTTATCAAGGTATTAGTTAAATTGAAAATAAAAACATTTCACAGATTCTCACTTCTTGTGTGAAATGTGGGGGTAAATGTTAATAGTATTATTATCTGTATATTATAAAAGTTACATCCCTATTATTAAAAGACAGAAGTTGAAGGTGAAAGTACAATGGTGAATAAGGCACAGTCCCAACTACTGTAAGGGAAGGTCTCCTTTCCTCTCTCCAGGCTTCCCTAACTTGGCAAGTGAGAAGAAAAGGACATAAACTGAATTATATGGAATATCAAAAACTATTTTTAATATTTATAAATTAAAAGACTTACACTGATGAGTTTTTTAAATTTGTATTCACACTATTCCTTTCAGACTCCAGCCTTTATTAGACCTGCCTTCTCCTCACGCATTCAGCAAAGGGACACTCAAGACAAAAGTAAACCAGAAGCTGCAAGTGGAAGTTATTTTACTGTAATATTTATTTTATTTTATGATATTTTATTGTGATAATATTGTAATGTTATTTAGCTAGCACTTGTATTTAATAGATTTCATTGATAGGTTTAATAGCTTGTTGCAACAAACTGTATTTTTAAACTCAGAAGAAGCCATTGGAGGCCGTTTATAGCCAGGAGAGTGTGGAAGCTTTGTGGGTCAGACGTGCATTCAGTCCCGACCCTGCAGGTCCTTCCTGTGATCTCCAGCAGAACACCTTCCCACTCTGTGATTCGTTTTCCTTTATAAAACAGGGCACAATTATACCTATGCAACAGAGTTAATGTGATAGTAAATACGTCAGTGAATGAAAAAACTTTGCACCTTGCCTGACTTAATATAACATTCCCCACATAGGGTGACCACAAATGCGTACCTCGTTCATCAATTGCTATATAACAAATGAAACCCAAATTTAGCAGCTTCACAAAACACATATATTTCTTATTTGTTTGCGGCTCTGTGGGCCAGTGATTTGGACTGGGATTAGCATGCAGTTCTGCTGGTTTCATTATATGGGACTGCAGGACTCTGAAGGCTGTTCTGAGAATGGATAGGTCGAGATGGCCTCACTCACATGCTGACAGCCGGTCCTCACTGTTGGCTAGAACTTCATGTGATCCCTGATCCTCAGAGAGACTAGTCTGGGCTTATTCACATGTTGGTTGCAGGATTCCAAAAAGGCACGATCAGAAGTTGCAAGGTCTCCTGAAGCCCAAACTCAGAAGGCCCACAATACAATTTGTGCTATATTCTATTAGTCAAACAAGCCACCAGGGCAGCCCACACACGAGGAGATAGAGAAAAAGGCTACATGTCTTGATGGAGGGTAGGCAGTGTGACATTATGCTTTCCACTATAAATAATTATAAAAATAAGCACAAGCTTAACGTTTCTTCCAAGGCAGAATAATATTACTTTGCTACTTCTGTGGCATATTCCGAGATCCAGACCCAGTATCTGATACCATCACTTACAAAAAGCTAGTTGGCTGGTTGGTTTGCTGTGTTCTCAAAGTTCTCAACACTTTTCTATTAGATTTAATAAATTCATTTCCATCTTGATACTTTACCTACACCAAGCACCTTTTTAACTGAACATTCAACAACAAATAGCATCACCACACAATCTGCATCAAGTTGTAGTACAAAGTTTGTAGAAAAAAGTGAAGAAAAATACATCATTGTAACAAGTACATATATTTTTGTGTTTTCCTATGAAGTCACTAGAGAAAATTTTAGTTTTAAGAGGTAGTTAGCTACACCCACAGATCTATTCATACTGAATTAAAGAGATCAAATTTATTACAGTAAATATTTTTTGTAACTCTAACAAAAAATAGAATGCTAAAACTTGAAAATTTAATCTTTTATTATATCAACTTTCATTTTACAAAGTATATTCCTAAACTTTTTGTTACTGCTATAGAAAGTCACAAAATGATAACTGCTACCAGGACTTCCTTAACATGTGTGTGTCTAAAAGACTGATTTCTACAGCCACATCCTTAACACAATCCAACCTGTTTGCTTTGGACAATTTCATGGGGCAGGACCTGTTAATACACACGCAGCGTAAGAATCACTCCTCATGGAAGGGCCGGGGTGAAGGAACACATGGAGAGCAGAGACGCAGTCCCAGGACCCACTACGACAGCGGCATAGAGATACAGTTGGAAATTTGAGTAGTTTTCAATTTTAGACAAATTGGTGCTCCCAAAATGATAACAGTTAATAACAGGGAAAACCTCAATAATGTGACTTGTGTCTAATCTGGTTTCTAAGACATTTTAAAATACTGATTTCTTTATGAGAAGCCATACATATATGTTCATGTGGAGAAAAAGCCACTAGTCATTGCCACCCTTGGTGTCAGCTACTTCTTACCATACTGAATAAAGCATCTCAACATGAATTACTGAAATCAGACGATCCTAACTGATAATTAGGGATCAAAGAGAATCCCATGCTACAGTTCAGGATAGGTAATCTACTCCTCAGTTTATTTTTTCAGGAAACTTTATAAATGTCTATAATAATCTTGTTTTGGTTAATTATTTCAAAGGTCCTACATGAATGACAGATATACTATACAAATTTATATGGAATGGTTACCACTTTTGAAAGACAGTGACTATTCTAACATTTTTTAATTATATTGCTCACTAATCTTAATTGCTACGATTTCAAAAGACAGTTCCAAAGTGCATCTTGAACAAACAGAAAAGTAATTAGCCTAAATTAATTGCTTTGCTGATGTGATGTGCAGGAGGTATGCTCGGCAATTTCGAAGCTCCTGCTACTGCTTTCACCACTTGATGTTCTGATGATTTTTTAGCCTCTTTTTGCACCAGAGCAATTAACCAGATAATTGTTCTAATGTGAACCTGGCCTTAATCAGTATGTTCAGGTTCATAGCAGCAATTAACCAAACACTAAACATACATTTTAAAAGCAGACTTAAAAGTACTAAGAGAAGAGGTAAGGAAAAACTTGTAATAATTTTTTTCAGCACAGGCATACTTTTTTCTCCAATAAGCAAAAAAAAGGGTTGTGACTGTCTCCTCTGTCTCTTTTCAATTAGCAAAAGGTATCCTTACATATGAAAGGCAAGTGAAATTTCTGGGTCTTCACATATTCTGAAGTCATTACCAAAAAGAACCCAATGACTGAACATGAAAATCCTATTTATTGTTCAAAAACGAAGGTATGGCTTTCAGATAAGTAGCGTGCAATGCATAAAGCAAGCTCTACCCGACCCCAGACAATGACATTAAATCCTTACTTTATCACTTGCTTTATTCAGAAATAAAAAAATGTGCAAGAAAGGGGGAATCTAAACCAGTTACCTGGATTTCAGCCAGAGTTTGGGGCAAATTTAAAAGCAGATGCACTCATCCAACAAACGCAGCATTTATAATTCTCTTAACACCCATGTGTTAAATTATTTAACAGAGTGGGTCCCCGTGTGAGGTCCTGGTGGGTCAGGACAGTGAGGTAAGGGCAGAGGGCCAAAGATGAAGACACAGGTCCTCCTTACAAGGTGAAGACTCATCAATAACACACCATGCACCACACAGTAACACAAAGTGACACACCCCACACGGTAACACAAAACACCACACAGGACACAGTAACACAACACACCACGCCCCACAGGGTAACATTAAACACAACACCCCACACAGTAACACAAAATACCACACTCCATATGGTAACACAACAACCACACACCACATGGTAACACAAAATGCAACACCCCACACAGTAACATAAAACACCACACCCCACACGGTACCTCAACACACCAACCCCATACGGTAATATCACACTCCACATGGTAACACAAAACAACAGACACCACACGGTAAACGGTAACACAACACACCACGCCCCATACACTAACACAAAACACCATACTCCACACAATAACACAAAACACCACACTCCACATGTTAACACAACACACCAACCCCACATGGTAACACAACACACTGAGCCCCACAGGGTAACATAAAACGCCACATACCACATGGTAATACAATACACCACACCCCACACAGTAACACAAAACACCATGTTCCACAGGGTAACACAACACACTATGCTTCACACGGTAACACAACACACTGTGCCCCACATGGTAACACCACACACCACACTCCACACGGTAACAAAAAACACCAGAAACCACACGGTAATACAACACATTATGCCCCACACTGTAACACAACACACCACGCCTCACACAGTAACACAAAACACCACGCTCCACACAGTAACACAACTCACCACCCACCACCCCACCACATGGTAACACAACACACCATGCCCCACACAGTAACACAACACACCACGCCCCACACAGTAACACAACACACCATGCCCCACACAGTAACACAAAACACCACATTCCACATGGTAACACAAAACACCACGCACCACACAGTAACCAACCTATGCCACCAACAGAGTTATGTGCTATAAATTCAACTACACAGTGACATGATGCAGTACTTCATTGTAACCACATTATTTCATCTTTTCTTTAAATATAAAGGAATTCATTTCCAAGTAGATTATTAGTAGCAGTGTAACTATACTTGTTAATGTAATAAGTTTGCTTTCTTTATACATCAGTAAGTGAGGAGTAATTTTTTACTGTCTTAAAATCAAAATTTTATTAGTTCAGGAATGTTATACATAAACCTTCCTGTTTTCATGAGGCATAAAGGTTCTGGATGAAGTATTCTGTCGTTTTTCATGTCTTCAGAAAATGCCCCCCGTTCTAAATTTCTGAAAGGACTGTCATACAGAAAATAGCCCAGGCACACGTGTGGCAGGTCTGCCATTTTCAATTATTACCAATCTAGTCCCAGCAATTTCCCCTCTGGTTAAACATGTGTATACCTATCTTCCAAAATATTTCTTTATGCCACTGTTCATAAAATATTTTGGACTGAAGCAAAATCCCTTGCACTAAATTAATAACTAATCACAGGAGATATTTATCATCTCAAGCCTTTTACAAGAAAATTGTCAGATTTAATCACCTTTCTCATATTTTCATTATTTACTGGGCTTCATTTATCATACATTTAAAAATTCTGACAACAGTGAGTTATTTTAATTACCATTTCTGGTTTGGGGAATTAAGAATAAAACAACTCATGGGAGAATCAGGGAGGAGGATGGTATAAATTTGTCTAAGCAGTCAATAAACTATCATCAATTTCATAAAATGAAGCTTTTCTTCATTGTGAGCAATTTAAAAACAGATTTGAATTTAGGAAGCCTCCAAATCCATAGGCTTTTATAGCCCTGCAATCATTGTTATATAAAATCTATCCCAGGGTGGCGCCTGTGGCTCAAAAGAGTAGGGCGCTGGCCCCATATGCAGGAGGTGGCGGGTTCAAACCCAGCCACGGCCAAAAACTACAAAAAAAAACAAGAAAGAAAAGGAAAACTATCCCATTGTATTCCATAATTTGACCACAATTCTGATTTTTATGCCACGCAAAACATATTTTTTAACTCGCGCAGACTAGATGCCTACTGTGTCTGTTTGCTCATCTTTACTTTGCCTGGAAACACCAGCAGCAGCATTTACAGTAACAAATCTAGAAACACACATAACACCCCAGAGAGGCCCTGTGAATTAGGGTTACTTGCAGAAAGTTTCACTTATGCATTACTGCCCACTAGCAACCAAAGACAATGCAGAAATAAAAAATCACCATTATATGTTGGACTATAATAAAAATTCACATTATTCTATTAGGCAAAATAATTTCACCATGAAAAATCAATAAGCCAAACTCACCCACATCAAATTTAGTTTCCATCCCATCTCCTGAATCAGAGTTAAAAATCAAAGCAGCCTGAAACATATGCATCTCATGTAGATTTTCCCTTAAAGTGACTTTACTGGTTAAATACTCTGGTGCTACATGTCAATTAATATTTCCTTAAAAAATGATATTTAGCATCTAGATGTATAGAAGTAACCAATATCAGAAAAAATATCCAGTCTTATTACCTACCAAACAACCAAAAAAATTCATTTAAATATTAAATACACTAAGAATCTGTCCCGAGGATAAATTTACAAATCATTTTATAATGGAGACTTTTACTTTCATAGAAAAATATCATTAATTATTTGAAAATTCACATATATTAGGCAAGTATAAAGACTATGGTAATTATTTCTTAGTAAAGGTTATTAAAATCTTGAGTGAAGTTATTCCTTCTTTTTAACTGAAAGACAATTTATTCAAAATATATATGCAATATTCTCCTCTACTCTGTAATGGGAAGTATTTGCTATAATTGATAGGGAACATTCACAGACAATGAAATATTTGTGAAAATAAATGTACATCATGACATGCTTAAAAAATACCTACCCAAAAACCATCTGTGGAAATCTTTTTTAGATCAAGTAAGAGATGTGTTAAAAACACAAAAACGAACACAACTCTGTATTTTTCCTCAAGAAACCTCATAAGAAAGGAAGGATATTTATAAATGGGAATGTTTGGGAACATTGCTTTTTACTAAAAATAAGCTGTTCTTAAAACTCTACAACTCTATGTTTACAGTAATAGATCTAAAACTTGTCACCTCTCAGATATCACACAGGGAAAAAAGAAGGTAACATTCTAGTCATGTCCAATGTGTGAGTGCAGATGACTAACTCATCACGGAACCAGGACGTGTGGAACTCAGCGGAGAGCGGGAGCAGCACAGGGCTGACGCTGACAGAACGCTGGACACAGGCAGCTGACCGTCCTGGGCCAACCAGGACATGTGGTCACTACAGGTCTGAGGCAGAATAAGGCTCCCTGGGAGACCGGGAGCCCTCAGAGTTGGAGTGTGGGCTTTGAAGACACAAAATTGGGTTCCAATGCTGGTTCCCACAGCTGTCCAACATGTCTGGGCCTTAATTCCTTCACTTGAAAATGGGGTTAATAATTCCTTCCTCAGAACTATTGTAGTGATTAAAGGAAAGGATGAGAGTAAACAGCACAGTGTCTGGCACAGATTGTAATTAAGTGGTAGCCATTACCTGAATATAAAAGGGAGTAAAAAATATGCTCACCTCGAACTAACGTCACTGGCTTAGACAGACTCCATTCTGTCCCTACAATCTGCCCAGAACTCAGTAAAATATATATAAAACTACAATATGATATCAGTATTTTATTTATTATTTTTTCTGGCTGGGGCTGGGTTTGAACTTGTTACCTCCAGCATATGGTTCTGGTGCCCTACCCTTTTGAGCCACAGGCACCGCCCCTCAGTAAAATATATTTAACTGTCCCTTTTGACAAAATACAAATAGCATAGAGGACGTGTAAAACTATTCAGTGGGTCAAAGAAATAAGCTAAAATTCAATTTTACCAAAGCACCACCAAACCATCCTCGCCACATTATTAGGCACCAAAAGTATGCAGATGAGACTGCTCTGTCTACAGAACCACGCTGCTACAAACACCACCAGGGAGCTGCTGCCACTGTGGGCATTAGTTTTGCTGCCTCTTTATTTCCAAGTTTTCAGGTTACATAGGAGAAAATCGCTCAAACTTCACACTCAGTACTCCAGGGTGAAAGGTATTCATCTCCTACAGACCACTTAACTTTAACAGAAAACAAAATACTCTCTAACTCAAATTCAACTATGCCTGCTAGATTTAATGGATCGGTTTGGTCCCCTTGGGCAATCTTAAACCTCAGACTCCAGGAGAATTAAGTAATATTAGGGGATTGAAGTGAAATAAAATTCTAAGTCCACTGTGACATGACATTCACAGGAAGATGGTAGCTTATCCACCTAGTCCTTGAACACTTATAAATACAATATATAGCAAATGTTCACAAAACAATTCTTGGAAATAAAACACAATGGGCACTCAGCAAATATTTTCTATCACCAACACCTGCTCAAATCCTCTCTGAACTTTATTTCTAAATATCACCATTTTTTATTGAATCAACTAAAATTTGAAAGAAGAAACAAAATAAACATCCAGAGAAGATCAAGGGAGTTAGAAAAATCTTTATATAAAGACTCATTGAGTTTTACAGGAGCCAGGGCGCTGTCAGCCTCACCACAAGGGGTGGTGGAGGACTCTGTCACTCTCCAACCTTAACCTGAAAAAACCTAAAAACCTAAAAAGGGATTTTTCTATAATCTATATTTGAAAAGGAAAGAAAAAGAATAGTGTTAAAATTTTTCTTAAAACTGAAAACAAAGGAGTCGTGAATGAAATACAAAGCACTGCCAATGCATTTTAAGATTAAACAACTTTAAATCACAGGAAGTTGGAGGGAATTCAGTAAACTAGTTCAATCCTTATAATTCGGAAGACTCTTTTACAACACTCTCATTTGAACATTAACTGAGGGTGAGTTGTCTATTTAGGAAGACAGTGAGTGAAAATGAAGGGTTTAACTTATTTTAAGCTGAATTTCATCTCTCTCTGTAACTACCACCTGTGGCCAAAGTTCTGGTGCCTGAAATAACAAATAACTAATGTAGGTAGACTCTGCATAACAAATAACTAATGTAGGTAGACTCTGTATTATTTGTTAACATATTTTATCAGACAATGAAAAAACAAATATTTGTGTAAATTCACACCTATTGGATACAACGTGCACGTCCGGTGAAGGGCACACATACGGGTATAACTTTGATGCAATCTATGCAAAAATGAAGCATGTACCCCTAATATTCTTAAAAAATAAAGCCATTGAATATTTAAAAAGTAAATAAATATTTTAAAAACCCCAAAATCTCTATATGTGGATTTTAATGAAGGAGAATTCATCTAGTAGATTGTGGCGGGGGGTAAGGGAGAGGGACAGACAGATAAATTAAAAGAATGGACCATGCAGGGTGGGGAGTGTGGTGACTGGAGAAGACAAAGAGAACAGTCCATTCCTCACCCTAGAAAGATTACTGATATGAGCAAATGTGGGCCTGGTATTGCTAGAGCCCACAACTTTTTAAAAGAAGGCCCAGATTCAAAATTCTCATGTAGGCACAGCACCTGTGGTTCAAGCAGCTAAGGCACCAGCCACATACACGTAGACTGGCTGGTTCAAATCCAGCCCAGACCTGCTAAACAATAGCAACCAAAAATTAGCCAGGTGTTGTGGTGAGAACCTGTAGTCCCAGTTACTTGGGAGACGGAGGCAGGAGAATCACTTGAGCCCAGGAGTTAGAGGTTGCTGTGAGCTGTGATGCCATAGCACTCTATCCAGGGCAACAGCTTGAGGCTCTGTCTCAAAAAAAATAAAATAAAATAAAATTCTCATGTAAACTAACCTAATTGTTAAAGGCACTGGCAAATAAGGAGATTTTTTAAATTGCAGTAGCTCTATGGACTGGATCTGCTGTGGCCCACCAGTTTATGCTGGAGAAAAACTGGCCAGACCGCCTAAAATTTAAAATTCTCCAAATTTTATAGAGTGCACACTAACACAGCAGCACCCTCAACACAAATACAAGATTCACATAGCAATTATGACAACAAAACTCACATTAACTACAACAACCCCGGCTTTTTTTCTGCTTTGTGACTTTAGCTAATGGACAGAGAATCTTATTTCTCGTTTATTTCTGTTGTGCTGTCACTGTATGCTGTCCTTCTCACTCAGGAGCGAGACTTGCCACCTGCTGATGAAAGGCTCAGGTGCAGACACAAATCACAGGATTGAACTAACTTTTTTTTTTCAGGGCCAATATTAAAAATTGAAAATGGGGATATTACATTTTTGATACTCAATTTAAAAACTGAAACTTTTGTAAAGTTGAAACTTTACCTTTTGTAAAGATCTACTAAATCAATTAGATTTTATTTAGTTCTTACTGGCAAAAAATAATAAAAGAACCATGTAAGTATTTTGCTATCAAGATGCTCAGACCATTCAGTTTTTTATGTCAGATTTTTACATCCAAACCATGCTGTCTTTGGACTCTGCATCAAACATACAAACACGCTGGAGAAAAACTGGACGTGAAATAACAAAAGATTTGTATCAAATACAAATAAATATTTCAATAAACTAAGAGTGGAGGAGACATAATAACCAAATGTTTAATTTAAATCATTGATAGAAATAGTCAGTGTCCTCTTTTCATAAAACACTTGAATTTTGTTTGTATTCAAAAGCAATGGTAAATGTCAAATGACTACGAGACCATCCTCTGAACACAAGAAAATATCATACTGTTTAACTCTCTAAACACAAAAAGTGCTTTGAGAAAAAAGAAGATGAAGAGCAGCGTGTCTTAGTCACAAGACCAATTCAAAGACCACAGGATGCTCAGAGGCACCACGAGCATAACAGTAAGTCCCCAATTACTGTTGAATTTGGAACTCCAAAAGCAATTGCTTACAGATTAAGAACTTTTGAAACCTAGAATAAATCTTGTGTATCTTAGATTTATTCTAATACATATATTAGAAAGAACTGAGACAAGCATAGAATTTATCTTGAGGAATCCTTTATTAAAACTCCCACCATAGAATGTGGGACGGGGGGGATTGGGTGGCGGGAGGGGGATTGGAGGGATCATTTTTGAGGTTTATCTTACAGCGGTACAAGTGAAACTCTCTAAGAGTAGAATCAGAATGTTTTAAAACAATAACTGAGAAAATGACATGAAGGCTGTGTTGACCAGTTTGATGGAAGTATTTCGGATTGCATGTGATAACCCCACACTGTACCCCAGAAGTGCATTAATGTACATAGTTACCATTCAATAAAAAAAAAAAAAAAAAGAATACACTAGAAAAAGAAATGGGAGAGAGAGTGGTGGCGCCTGTGGCTCAAAGGAGTAAGGCGCCAGCCCCATATGCTGGTGGTGGCCGATTCAAACCCAGCCCCAGCCAAAAACTAAAAAAAAAAAAAAAAAAAAATGGGAGAATCACATTGAAATTGCTATAGGACACAAGTAACACATCTACAAACAGAATCTACAAATTACGTGTACTAAAAGAAATGGATATTGGTATTTTAAAATATCTGGTAATATCCAATCCCACAAAAAAAATGACTGGAAAAGAAAAGTCAATTCATCTAACAGCACAATATTAACTCCCTCTACCTAGAAAGAAAGCTCCCTTAAAAGACGTTCTTTTCTATCCACTTTATATTTCTAATGTCACCAAATTAATCACTTGTAGCCTCAGTATGCAGTCTAGAGAGACTGTTCACTTTATATTCTCCTGTGGAAGATGAAGAGAGACTGACTGAAACAATTTTACTTTTCACTGAGTAATCATTTGTCCTCGGCATTTTCCAGGGGCTGTTTGGGAACAAACTCATTTTGCTCATATGCAGATAGGAGGCAGGAGAAACATTTGGGAGCTTACATTTGATTATGCAAACATCCCAAGGAGGGTTTTGTAAACGAATTAAAAATTGGAAAGCACCTTTTCACTAAGACTCAAAAATGCCACTGTTTGGTAACTCAGAAGCTTGGCCAATGTCTGTATTGATCAAAGCTGGAGAATTAATAAGGGTATGGTAATAAAATGAAACTGCCATGCTATTTCTTGGCCATCATCACTGATTACACTCCAAGTCTCTAATTAACATTGTCACTACCTGTCTTCTTTATTACCAACATGACATTAACTGAAGCATCAGGAACAGTAATTAAAGAGATTCTCCTGTCTTATCTCAGAAGTGCCCCTGTTCTGGGTTGGATTTTATCTGCTTACTTACAACAACTTCCCTAAGTGCCTCCGGCATACGGGCATGATTCCATGCTGTGTGGTCTCTGACTGAGGGATATTTGCCAGTTGGCCTAGCAGATGCCTGGTACTTTTTTTCTACTTGCTGATTTAGAGGTAGGATTACTACTCCAGCAACTTCAGAGTTATCCTGAGTTTTTTGTATTGCCTCAGTTATACAAGAGTATTTTTAGGTGGGCATCTTTTCTGTGCTTTAAAGCTCACCTCTGACTGACCCCTACAATAATCCTCCTCCCTTCTCCCTAGGTTTTCCCACTCACCCTGGTCTAGACCTACACAGCCCACTGGTCTCATCATCACTCCCACTTCCTCCTCTGCTAGTTTTATTATGTCTAGAAAACGTTATGCTCCCATGCAAACCAGAAAGCATTTTCTTCTCTTCCCACAGGGCCCAAGACATCATGTTATACTACAAAGACACCCATGAGAAGGAGGAGCAACCACAAGGTAGGAACTTCTCCCTGCACTCAATAACATGTCTCCTTTCAGCATACTGTTGAAGCAGTTTAACCAGTGGCTCCCATTTCCAGTGCACTGTGTTCTACAAAGCAGGACTGCTCAAATGTTAATGTGCACACAAACCACCTAGGCCTCTTAAAGTACAGGTCCTGATTCAATCAGTCTGGGTTGAGCCTCATAGTCTGAGTTTCTAACAAGGTCCCTGGCAAGGCTGATGCTGCTGGTCCCTGGACCATACTTTGAGTAGCAAGAGTATGGAGAGAAACTCCAGAGTATCCTTCTAGGCGTGCAGGTCACCTGTAAGAATTATTTTCACAAAGTAAATAATTAAGTTATGATGTATTATCAAAACATGGCATCATCAGTGCAGTGAAACAAAAACATCCAGCCACAGTTTACTTGCCAAAGGGTTTCCTTGTAAGTATAGCAAACAGAAATGGGAGGAGGCATTATCTAGAATTTGCCTACTGTTGGAAAAGAAAAAAATCTTTTTCCTCTACCTTCTTAGGTTCAATGATTAGGGCCTTACCAAAAAAAAAAAAAAAATTGACAAAGGATTGACATGAGAAAAATTTTTATTTCATATGCAAAGGAGGGCCTCAGAGAAATGAAGCAAAAAAGTAAAAGTCCAAAAAGAGGTGGTCAAACCCAGAGTTTTATATACCATTTTAAGAAAGGGTGATACATTTGCAGAGAAATGACAAGACAAAGGAAAAAGGTTTTGAGCTCCTCAGGGAAACTAATGGAGCATAAGGGTTCTTTTGGTAAGGCTCACTATTCAGGTTCCTCTTAGTGACATCTTAGTAAGAGTCTAGAGTCCTATCTGGCAGTTAAGTTGTTCTGTCCTTCCTGGTACCAGAAAAGTGAGAGAGACAACTTCACAAAGGGAAATACATGTCCTGCTTTTTGGCAAATAGGGAAAAGATAGAGAAATCTTTTCTGCATCTGCTGTTTCTCAACTGCCTTCCCCTTAAAATAATCTGATGGCAAAGTGGCATGTTTTGGGGTGGCATATTTTAATTCCCTGAGCTACCCAAAGATCAGCAACATCAGTATCACCTGGGGGTTTCTTAGAAATGCAGGATTTCAGACCCATCCCCAGACCTACAGAATTAGATTGTGCATTTTAACAAGACTCCCAAGTGTTATGGCACACATTAGCTTGAGATGCAATGCTACAGAATATCTCTTTCTTTGCCAAAGTGGTTCATGGATCCCAGTGGGGGAGATCATCAAGGCCTTAGACTAGTGCGTATCAATTTGACTAGCCCTTAAAGTGTGGTAGCATGACCCAACTAAATCCAAACTGGGCTCCAGGGTCAGCTTTGGCCCAGTGGTGGGTTTATTTCTCCAGGATCTATTTACACCAGTTGCCAAATTGTCAAGCAAGGGGGTGGTGGAAAGGAGAAGAAGGAGGTGTTTGTGCACAGGCATCCACAGACCTCAGGGAGGAGATAACAGGCCTACAAGGCAATGAGGAACAGGGCACAGCATGGCCTCTGCCCTGGAGTTCTCAGTCCCAGAGCAGCTAGATTAAGTATGGTAGGAGCTCAGGGTCAAGGGTGAATGCTGAAGGTGTGTTTCAAAAGCCTGTGTGAGGCTCCAGGACCCAGGTGATAAGGCACAACACAGTGAGAGGAGAACCAGCCACCCACCTTCCCCAGTACAGACCCCGGGGCCCCCAGGCAGCCTCAGCAGAGAGTGGAGGGAACAGGAGGGACTTAAGTGGAGGAAGAACAGGAGCCACAGTATACCTGATCACAGGTAACATCCTGTCCTGGGGAATCAGAGAATGCTGGCAGAGGGCCTGCCAGTTGGCCATTAACATTAACGTGGCCTCATTTGCTCCTCAAGCTGATGAGGCCTGGGACCTCCCAGCCATCATAACAACTGCCTTTCTCTCCAACTGCCTTTCCTCCAGGTGAACCCTTCTCCTGCTTTCCACTAATTTCTTCACATGCAGCCTTTGGGCTTCTCCTTTCTCCCACAAATTCTGAAGCAGATTGGCCCTCTATCCCTTTCTAACAGGATTCTCTTCACCAGCACCCTGTGTGCCAATGTATGGGAACCTCTCCAGATGCTGCCGACCTTGTCCCCCACATTGTCCTGCTGTGACACTGGTTTGCTTTGACTGGAGCTCTCCCTGGAGACAGCTTATCTTTCATTGTAACCCCTGGGTTTAATGTTTCCTCCCAACTCTCCTGACTCACTCACGATTTCATCCCTGGGGCTTCACTACTCACTCAGTAAAATTCCAAGAGGGCATGGCTCCCAGGCCAGGTAGTTGTTTCCTATGACCTGGATTTTTAATCTCAATTGTCTATTACAGGGAGGAGATTCACAGTAACCTTGATTTGGGTTGCATTTTGCTTTTCTTGTTGCTATACAGGGAGGCTCTTTGTAAATGCTCATTTGGAAGAAGGGCAGTGAAGTACTGCTGGTCAACTTTCTCTTTAGCTAAATAATGTTTGCAAGACTTCATGGCTTCCTTTTTCTACCAATTATCATACCACAAGGGTCTTCACCAGTACAGGGGTCTCCACTGATCTGTGTCATAGCACACTTTAAAACCAACTGGGTTAGACAGAGCTTCACCACATTCCATTGATGAGATTACAGAAATAAGTCTATTTTAAAAAGAAAATTTTTGAGACAGGGTCTCACTCTGTGCAGTGGCATGATTATTAACTCACTTCAGGCTCAAACTCCTAGGCTAAGTGATTCTTCTACTTTAGCGTCCCAAGTAGCTGGTACCGCAGGTGCACACCACCACTCCCATATACCTGGCTAATTTTTCTTTTTCTCTTTTCTTTTTTTTAGGGCCTCACTCTTGCTCAAACCAGTCTTAGACTCCTGACCTCAACCAATCCTCCTGCCTTGGTCTTCCAAAGTGCTTATAAACATAAGCCATTGCACCTGGTCAAGAAATTATTCTAAAAGCAAACTATTCCACCTTGTTTTTCCCAAAGACTTGGCACACCTATCTCATTTCTCCATTCTCATGCTTTGGTGTAGATAGATCTTAGATAGATGTGAAGACCGTCTGTCAGTGGCTGGACCTGAGGACTCTCACCCTTCACTTGCCAGATGTATATTAGAGGCAGAAACTTCCACTATCCATTATTGAACAGGACAAAGGAGGCCAAAAGCCTGATGATTCTTTGAAATGGTATTTATTTCTTTATTTTTAGATCATTAATGCATTGATAGGGTACAATGTGCTGATTTGATATATATACAATGTAGAATGCTTACATCTAACTGATTAACATAACCATCTCCTTGCTTACTGATTATTTTGATTTCTTGCTAGACAACCTCCTCCTCCAACATATAATTAGCAACAAATAGCAAACAAGTAAAATAATTTGAAGAGAAATGTTCCAAAAAATGCATAGCTCTCGTTTATATTCAGGAGAGCTGATGCTTTGGGGAAACCCTGGGGCTTTTGATATAAAATAATAGTTAAGAGAGTATCATGAGTCATCCAATACCAATCAATAAGACAACTTAAATGAAATGAATGGATTCCATGAAAGACACATAATACCAAAGTTCACTCAAGAAGAAATAACTGAAATAGCTGCACCATACCATTTACTTGAGGCTTAGACTGAAGAAGAACTTTCCATAAATATTTAAGACATGGTCATTTACAGGATCAATTGGATATGCTGGTAAAAGTTCTCACAAATTGCTTATGTGAAAATATTCTTTGTCAACAAAAGCAATCCCACATATTCAATCAAAATACAACATACAAATCTTTAGATGTTAGGACTGAAAGGACAGTAGCTCATCATTGCCAACCTCAGAGACAACTGTAGATCAGAGAAGTTAGGCAATTAGCCCACCTTCCACAGACCCTAAATTTTTTTGATCAATGGCCTGGACAGGTTTGGGGATATCTCTTGTAACCATGCAATAAAGTAAAGGTCATGAGGACATCCAGACAAAATAGAGCAGGGTTCAGATACATCATTAAGCTTCAGTACCTGAGCAAAGCAGCCTCAGTTTAACTCTACCCTAGTTATTAAGCCAGCCAACATCCCAGCTGAGCAAAATAAAGTCATAGTGTTCCTGCAGCTGGCAATAAACAGGGGAGCTTTTCCCTAATATCCCTGTAGACAGAAAGATCTAAAAAACAACCCTCTTAAGTATATTACGATTCCAAAAAAAAGAAGAGTGATATTGGGGCAAAGCAGTTTAAGGTGAAAACTCTTCTTCCTTTTGGGAATTCAGACCAGATTTGTTTTTCCTCTAATTTAAAAATAGGGAAGGCATGGTGCCAAAACCCTGACAGAGATGGGCATACAACAGGCACCACAAAGCTCAAGCAGCAGCTTCTACTATACCCCCCACTACCACCCAATAGGGGTGAACAATACATCTCTGCTGGCAGAGCACCTGGAGGTCCTCACCGCCATGGGAACCTGCATGGCCACCACCAGCCCACCCTCCCAGCATGGTTGTAAAAACTGCAATGAGATGGTGGGCACAAGGTCACTTGCATGTGGTAAGCACTCTGTATGTTGTAGTTGCATCAGAGTGACAACACTGGCACCAGGGCAGAGCCCATCCTCTGCCAGCTTCAGTAGGCAGAAACTGGCACAGTTCCCCCAAACATCCCAACTGCTACATCTAAGTCTTTTGAGAACATCAGTCACAAATATTTTAACAAATACTGCTGCCTTCAGAATCTAGATAAGAGTAAACCTTGGCAGCTTCTGGCTTTTCTGAGACTGTGGTTAAGCTTCTCTAGGATCTCTTGCAATACTGTCTCTTGGCATTTGCCAAATATATGCAATTTGTTGGGATGGAGTCTACTAAATAAATGGACCTTGTCTGGCAAGATTCTAAACAGAGATCTAGAGCCAAGCACATGGTAGGCTGGCGATGAACAGGTATTACATGAAAGAATCCAATAAATCCATAGTAGTGCTGATGAAAACAGACTATCAAATGAGTCATCAGAATGTCCCAGGTGATCAAATCAACCATGTACTCTGGACGTTTCTTCTGTTTCTTCCATAAAATCTATTTAAAGCTGCTTGGTCAATATTCTGTAAGGCCAGCACATGTCATGGATGCTATTCATGCCCACCCACATCCTTTCACGGGGTAGTTGCCCCCATCCACCAGCTCTTGTAGGTACTGGAGGCTTAAGGCCTTTTATTGCCCAGTTCTCCAAAGAGCCACTTCACCAAGGAAGTTACACACCCAACTCTGCCTTCACAAAGGCAGCCCATAATCAATGACTAACTAAGAGCGGTGAAAAAGACCAGCCTCTTGGCCCACAGTGAGACAACTCAGTGGTGCTCTGCAGGCCCCAGAGCTCCCTGTGAGCTCAGGCTAAGACCACATTTTTGCTTGGCTCCAGCTCTGCCCCTCCTTTCCCCCAATTCTCCTGAGAGCTCTTTCCCTAGTAATCGCACGCATGAGAATCTGCATCTGAGGTTCTGCTTCTAAGGAACCTAGACCCAAACCATTGCCCAAAATTATGAAAAGCCTTTAAATTTGGCAATAAGAATGAGCACTGACTGTTGTGGCACTGTTAGAATTCCTGAGTAGGAAGTATTCCTTCTCCCCTGCTTCATTAAAAACAAAAGATAAATAATTACCCAGAGGTGCCTAGAGCACCATAGTGGCATGTAGGAGATAACAAATAAATGTGATTCAACCGATTGTCTATTTTCATTAACATTCTATGGATTTACTGGGTTCTTGCATACAATACCTATTCATTGCCAGCCTGCTACATGGCTGGCTCTAGGTCTCTGTGTTTGGAATGTTACCAAACAAAGTCCATTTATTTAATAAACTACATCCCAACAAATATACACACACACACACACACACGTATCTTATTTACACATATGTGTGTATACACATATACATATACAATATATATACACTCACACATGTATATATTAGACAAGAGAAAGCATTGCAAAAGATCCCTCCAGAAGAAACAAATAGTTCATGGTAATCAGCAGTGATTTCTCTGGCATCTAATTTTACAGGTTTTAAACTAAAATTTGATATTGTCAAAGGTAGGAAAAGAACTATAAGAACAGTTAAGAAAAGATATTCTTTAAAAGCTATGAAAGGATATGACTATTACTGGTTGACTTTTTAGTGGATGGTAGTTAATTGTAGGTTAAAAAAACACAATGCCAACCTCCAGATGGAGACAGCCAGCTAGCCAGAAATTGCTGAGAGTTTTTGACAGTTATTCAAGGCAGCATGGAAAATATAAAACTTTCCTTTTTCTCCCCTGAGACGAGCAGATATTTAAAGCTCCCTCCTCCCAGTAGAATAAAAATCTAACATCTATGTCTTTTCTTTGATTGCTAACATGCCCATTTAAAACTATTTAAAAGCCTACACGCCTGTCTGTGGCCATAAGAACATGCTGGGGGCAAGATAAAGAGATACCAGTCTGTCTCCTTACCAACCCCTCTGCACAACTCCTCAATACTACCATTCCACTTTTCTTTCTAAGGGAACAGCTGACCAAAGACATTTACTTTGTACTCATCATGAAGAAAGCCCAAGTAGAGAAACAAGGGAAACCAGGCAGTCCCTGTTATCTTTGCTTTGTCATGTAGACAAAGCAACTAGAAAGAAAGCAAATATAAAAAATGTTCCCGAGAACAGGGAACTCCAGGGGTCTTCAGGTGGTTCTCAGATTCTCTATTTGTTCCCCATTTCACCTTAATATGTGTACACACTCCTGTTTTTCTTTCATGCTACAGAACATCTGAAAAAGCATCATCTTCAAAGCCAATAAAACATCTTTAGTTGTAGTCCTTATAGAAAATGGTGGATTCCTTTGAATTCTAAGTTAATATTATGGCATTAAAGAAAAAGCACTACAAGGTTCCAACAGCCAATGCACAACATCCTTATACCCCTATACCCCAGAGCTTCCTTATAAATCAGATTACTGGGGGGGAGGGGGGGTCTCCTACCCTTCGGCATCAGTTTACTCCTAGTTCCAAAAAGAAAAAGGAGCTTCAACCGAGTGCACGTGATTTCTTTACATTTCTTTTTCAATTAAAAAGCCGATGGATTTGGGTTTAACTGGAACGCAGTGTGAAATGCTGATCAAGCACGTGGCGTCCTTTCATTTTATCTTAACAAGTCTGACATGTCAGGCCTGTCCTTAATATCAGTGAAAAGGTAGTGTCCTCTGATATAATCTTCTATTATCCAGGCTCTACATATAAACATGTTATTACTGACAAGGGTTAATCATCTAGGAGAAGACCTTGAATTAGGGCTAGTGATGTCCAGGACCAATCAAAGATACTTACAGGTGCCCTGGCTCTTAACTGCCTTGCTTGAGAAGTGACACAGCAATTCCACCCATAGTGCAGGCAAGTTTTAGATTTTTAGATTGGTGACAGGTTATGTCTCAAAGAGAAAACATAGAATGAACCCAGGATGCTTGCTTTCTTGGCATCTGTGACTATGCATTTGGTCTGTGGGGTGACATCCTGTGATTCCCACCACATGCCCAACTCCTTTGTGTGCCTCTTCTCTCTGTCCCTCCCTCCTTCCATGAATGTATTTCAATTCTAGACATGCCCATTTGTTTTTGTTTATTCTGAACCACCGGGAAAGGCAGAGCATATAGACTCTCTGTTCATCCTTCAAAATGTAATTAGAAGGTGATCAGCAATAAGTCAAAAAAAAAATTAGTAACACATATTTGTATTAATTATACATGAATTTTTTACATGTATAGGGAAGCTTATAACACATAAAGCTTTCTGGGCGGCACCCATAGCTCAGTGAGTAGGATGCTGGCCACATACACCCAGGCTGGCAGGTTCAAACCCAGTCCAGGTCCGCTAAACAACAATGACAACAACAACCAAAAAAAAAAAAAAATAGCTGAGCGTTGTGGCAGGTGCCTATAGCCCCAGCTACTTGGGAGACCAAGGCAAGAGAATCGTTTAAGCCCAAGAGTTTGAGGTTGCTGTGAGCTGTGATGCCATGACTCTCTACCCAGGGTGACAGCTTGAGACTCTCTCTCAAAAAAAGAAAAAAAAGCTTTCTATATAACTGCATTTTGGAAAATACCATAAAAAAGTAATGACACTTATAATGTCAACATATAGAAAAACAGTAAGAATAACTTTAACAAAAAGTGTATATGAGCAACATAAGGATAACTACAAAACTGTGAGAAGACCTGGAAGAGCCATTTAAATGACTTCCCATCCCAGAACGTGAAGTACCAAAGAGTTAAACATACCAGTTCTTCCCGATTGTAATTTGTAGCTTTCATGCAATTTAAGCACTAACACAATTTTTGAGGGAGGACAGAAAAGAGATGAGTAATGAAGACAGTAAAATACATTACAGAGCTACAATTACAATGCTGTGGTATTTGCACAAGAATTTAAAGAAAAAGAAAACTATGGCCTGCAAATAGATGGTACGTTACATGACAATTTAATGTATAATGAAAGATGATCACAAACCAATCAGGAAGGTAAGCATAATTTTTATTCAATATTGGAATAATCGGTTAATAATTTGGAAATAAAATGAATTTAGGTTTTTACTTTATATATAATACCAAAATAACTTCCAGATAAATTAAAAAACATAAAAAAACCCACAAATTTTACTTTATTATTAAACTACTGAAGAGTGGGGGAGTCTAGAAATGAAAAACATTAAAGGGTAAAAGATTTTGAGGGTTCTTATGTATCAGTACAGGATGGAGAAATGCAGGATGAGCTGATATAAGGGGTGGCACCCAAAAAGGACAGTGTGTAACCTGTGAGTAGGCGCCTCAACTAATAAATGCCACACAACTTAAGGGTGATCACGGTAAACATTTCTTGTCCATATGTTCCAGTGTGGACTGAGCAGCCTTCCTCCAGCTCAGATCCTCTGATGTGAAACACAGAGCCTCCAAGATCGCCAAAGCAGGGCAAGAGAGAGCCAAGGCAGTACCCTGGCTCTTAGCTGCCTTGCATGAAGAATGACACGTGGCACTTCCACCTGCAGTCCATTAGCCAGGGCTGGTCATGACCTTTACCAACCCAAAAGGGCTTAGGGTTGGACTCTCCCAAAAGCAGAGCCTGGGGCCAGGATTTGAGTTGATTTGGGAGGTGATCCCAGGAAACACTGGGGCAGAGGGAAGAAATGAGGGAGCATAGCCGCATGAATGAGCAGATTACTGCTGCAGGCAGCCCGAGCCCAGTTGTGCTGGGAACCTCTGGGGAGAGTGGATAGAATACGCCTCAGAGCTGTCCCATGAGAGGGGCAAGGAAACTGTGATAGTCACTCACCTGTTCCCCTCCATTAGTGGTGAGGGCTGCTCTCAAGGGAATTAACTACCCAGCACTTCTGGTCTACACCAAATATGAGCTAACCATGCCCCTGAAACCAGAGAAAGCCCTCCAACAGCGTTGCAGCAGTCTACAGTGGGAACCATCTGAACAAGAACAGTGCTCCAGCATCATGGGCAAAGACTGGTAGTGAGTGCTAAAAAGGGGGGCATGTGGATATCTGACCAGACAACTGTCTCTGCCACACATTTAGAGAGTCAGGCTCCTGGGAACTTCGGTTTCAGCAATTTAAAAAGCAAAACAACATCTAAAACAAATGACCAGCCTCATCTAGCCCACTCCTGGAAGAGATGCTCTTAAAATGGCAGCTATTATTGCTAGGAGATCTGTTCCTCCAACAAAGCCTGAGACCCAGAGATGCTTCCAAAGTGGTTCTCTGGGTGAGGAGCCCACTGTTAGGGGAAATGCCCCACTAGTTTGGGGGGGATTCTAAGATGAAAAAACATGGTGCTCAAGTAGCATGTGGTGTCTGGGGGTGATTAGTACACACTGACTCGCAGAAACTTCATCAAGAGTTCCAAAGAAACACAAAGGAGGGGAGGCTATAGGTCTCCCTGAGGGCCTTGGAGGCTCTGCTATATAAACAATGCCAGAGAAAAGTTTGTCATGAGTGGGAAACAGGAGAGTAAAAGCCGCTTCCCACAGCTTACTGGTGGTGCTTCCATCAGCTGGTGCATTAGGTTAATTATTCATCTAAAAAGCAAACACCAAGTTACATTTTAAAATATTTAATGCTGAAAATTTAATTAACACAAGATTTCACTCTATAAATCACAAGGATTTATTTTCAGGTTGTAAAGTTTTTAGTTTTTTTTTTTTCTATTGGTGTGGCTTCATGTTCTCTGCTCTCCACCTCCCCAAAGTGCAGTTTCCATATTCCTCGTTATGTAATTATCCAGAGATCATTGAGCCTGCACTGTGTCTGCTCACTCCTCAGAGAATTTTGAGCACCTTTCTCCAAGATACAGAGATGGAAAGTTGACTGTGTTCCTTAAAACCAAAGGCAGGTAACTAATTTCACATAGACTGAGCAGCCTTCCTCCATCTCAGATCCTCCAATCTGAAACATGGAGTCTCAGAGATTGCCACAGCAGTGGAACAGAGAGGCCAAGGGGGAACCTGGCTCTTAACTGCCATCATCACACATGACATACTTGTGATGTCCAGTGGCCAGAGCTGGTCATGTGACCCCAACCAACCCAAAAGGTTGGGCTGATGGTACCATACCTTCTATCTCAGAGCTACTCACAATTTTCTCAGTGTTTTTCACGTTCTTTGAACATGTAGAAAGCAAAAAAGTGTGTGCTTCATCAGGCAAAATTTGCCAGAATCTGCCCCAACAGGACTGAAGCAGCCAGCACAATCATCCTAATGAACACTAATTCAATGTCCCATAAAAGATTTAACAGACACCACAGATGCAGTAGTTTCTCAGAAATTGCTTAAGGAAAGTTCATGTCAGTTAGAAAAGATGGCTATGGAGACCAGTGGTCCTCATCCTGGTCAGCGGTACCACCATCCACCCCTGACCCTCCACCCTCCCCTCATCTCCCACATCCACTTAGGCTCCATAGATTCCAGTTCTTAAGGACCTCTCACATCTCTGCTTCCTCCTCTCCATTCCCTTAACTGTTATCTGAGTACCTGCAAATGCCCCAGGAGCTGCTCTCTCTGCCTTCCTTCCTTCCCCTCCTGGCCCACACACCCTGGACAGAGTGGCCTCTAAGGCTGTGGAGCTCATCTCTCTCCCCTTCATTAAACACTTTGGTAGTTTTCCACCTGTTTCCCCTTGATCCTCATAGTACAAAGTGTCTGTGAATTCCCCCAAATCATTTTTGTTTAACTTTGTGCTTTCATTATCATGGTAATCTTTTTAAAAAATTCAACAGAAGCATATTATGGATCATGTAAATGACCACGTTATACCAACTGCTGTCACATAATTTCACCATACTGATTCTTGCATTTATAATGTAGCTGATGCTGTGGTCTGAAAATTCATGACCCCCAGTATTCATGTGTTGAAAGTGAATCCCCATTGTGGTGGTATTAAAGGGTAGGGCCTTTGGGAAGGTGATTAAATCATGAAGTAGAGCCTTCATGAATGAATTAGTGTCTTATAGAGGGACAGAGGGAACTAGCTTAGGCCCTTTTGTGGCTTCTGTCCCTTCCACTATGTGAGAACACAGGTCTGTACTCTCTGGAGGACATAGAACAAGATGCCACGTTGGAAGCAGAGACCAGGCTCTCACTGGACACTGAAACTGCCAGTGCCTCAATCGTGGCCTTAGAGCCTCCAGAACTTTACAGATTACCCAGTCTTGGGTACTTGATTACAGTAGCATAAACAGACTGAGGCAGCTGGCAACATGTGGAATCAAGAAATACTATTTTAATTATCATGGACTAATGAGAAAATAAATCAGACTTAATGTATAGAGAGGAAACTGATGAGAGACTTAGCCATCGTACAACCATGTAATGGTTGTACACATAGCACACCAAATTCATGAGAACCTGAACAATAGCTTTGATAACCAGAAACAGTGATGTAGTTTTAACAAAACTAATTTCATCCATCACATTAAATTCATGAAGTTACTCCAAATGTATTTGATTTGTAGTTGTGCTGATATTTTATTTATACATTTGTTTTGGTTTTGTTGTCATAAGAAAGCCCTAAGTATAAAGGTTTAGACCAGTGGTTCTTAACTTTCCTAATGCCGCGGCCCTTTAATACAGTTCCTGTGGGTTGCAACCCACAGGTTGAGAACCACTGGTTTAAACCTATTTAATACTAATAGGTATTTTAATTGCATTATAATAAAAATAATTTAAGTCAACACTAAGTATCTATAAGATTCTTTTTTTCCTTTAAAGGCATTCACATATTACTCCTATTTGAGAAACTCTAGCCTCCAAATGAGGCTGAAACTCCATAACAAGGCATATGTGGGGAAAAAAAAATGATGTTCTCTGAACTTATCCATCTCCCTGCGTCCCCCATTTCCCAGCCTCCTCACAATGAGTCCTGGCCAATGAGCTGTGGGCATAAATGAATGCATTCATTCCAGAGGCAGAGAGGAACTCTCCCACTGTCTCTTCCTGTACTGGTGCCTACATAGGCCACATTTTCCAGTGGTGAGGCTACAAGCTGGGCAAAGGTCTGTCAACTTGGCCCTCAACTGACCTGTGAGAGACACACAGTATGTGTGTGAGAAATAACTTTTGTTGGGTTAAGCAACTAAGACGATGGAGTTGATTTGTTATTGTAACAGAATTTAGTGAATAATCCTGACCAATACACAGCTTCATGAGCTGAACCTTCCCCCTCACCAAGTCTTTCCCATCACACTCCATGCTCCAAACAACTCTTAGTGCAATGACGTGAATACACTCAGCTGTTCCATGACACTCTACCCATGCCCATGCTGTTCCTTAGTCCTAGAATGCCATTCCCTGCACTCTCCTGCCCTCCTCCCCACCCATCACTATGATTCATCCTTAGAAACCCAGGTCAGATATAATTACCACCAGGAAGTTTTCTATCCTTTCTGAACTCCCTAAGCCCCTATTACCCATAAATTCCACAAAATGCTCATCTCATCATGTCACAATCATGTGTTTTTATGTCTCATCCCACCACATCCCCACTCCGCCTCATCACACTGTGGCAGGGCAGTGACCAGCAAATGGCTTCTCTACCTCCTCAGGGCCAACACTCAAGAGCAGGGAGAATTTGTCCACTGATCCAGGAAGAACTTCCTGCAGGAGCTGGTCCTTTGGCATTTGAAGGAAGCTGGGTTAGATCTACTACTCCCCAAGGGGAACAACAACAGTTCCCACCTGTCTCTGCCCCAGGAGGCCTGAACTGTCCTCTAATCTTTCCCCAAACACAGTGCTTCCCCACAAAGGATTTGAATTTGACCTGGGAAGGAGTGGGCTAGGGCCTTGGACTCAAAATGTGGACCCTGAATAAGCAACACCCACAAGAACTTAGGAGCTACTGAGAAAAGCAGAATCTCAGGCCTTACTTCACACCTCTTGAATTGGAATCTGCATTTTAACAAGATCCCAAGATGATTCACATGCCCAGCAATATTTGAAAAGCACTGGCACAAGGCAGCCAAACATAATCTCCTCCACCGATAAAAGGTTAACTTTAATAATAATACTTTCCATTTTCCATTATTTTTGTAATATCTGGTAAATGCTTTACATCACTAAATCCTCAGAACAATTTGAACATGCTTGTTTTACCAATAAGGAAACTGAGCCTCAGAGTGATTAGGTACCTTGATGAGGATCACATGGTTTTTAAGTGTCGGAGCCAGAATTTAAAGGCAGTTCTGATGGACTCAAAAACCCTTTCCCCCATAACCATACACTGCATAGCATCTTGCCCTTTGCAAAGTTCTGTGAACATACAGCCTTCAAGACCCAGACCAAGACCTCCCTTTCCCTTCATGCAGTCACTGACTTGGTGCTTATCTCTCTCTGTTCTATCACTTACTACGCACATCATGGTGACTCCACATATACCACTGTCCTCAAGAGGTTACCAGTTGTCTCTGGGTAAAGATTTATGGGCTTGCTCAATAAATGTTTGATGAGGCAATGAAAATACTTTTCCTTTGATCATGAAAGAACACTCTAAGGTCAGCTGGACAATTGTTATTAAGTAAAGAAAAGTGAACACTAAGGTTCCTAGAAAAGTTCAATGACTTGCCCCAGGTCACCAGGAAGCCTAAGACCTCTGGGAATTAAATCCAACTCCCCTCCCAGACTCTCAGTACAAATTTCTTCCCACTCTTTCATTTTCCCTGGATTTCCCTCTTCTGACCTACATTACCAGGCAGTTAACAAAAACATCCTTTTCAAAGAACTCCCCCACATACACGCATCTTCAAAAGGGGCTCTGCTCCACCACCAGATGAACCAAATTTAGACACTTTCAGGAAAAAGTGAGGAAACTCAGGATACTTGAGACAATGGGCCCCCTGGACCCAAGGGGGAAAAAACCCTTTAAGCAAGAGCCTCCAACTAAAAAGCCCATCCAAGCCCCTACCCAGTAACCCCAATGTCAAGAAAGGACCCTCCAAGGAGCTCCTAGTAGGCCAGGCTAGTGGAGACCAGCCCACCTTCCCTGACCAGGCACCACAACTTTTCTGTAGTCTGCAGGATTACGATTCTACTAGCCAAGACAGCCCTTTTCTGTCCCTTTATTGGCTTTAGAAATAAGCTAAGACATGTAACCAACTCATCCAGAGGAAAGCAAAACATTTGCCTGAAATATCCAAATACTTAAAAAATTTCTCTTGAACTGAGAAAAAAAAAGGGATGAAAGAAGCCAAGTGGAAAGAAGCCAACCAAATAACTCTCTGTTTTGTTTTTGCTTTTCTGAGCATGATTCCACTATGTTGTTGAGCACTGTTTTCAAGCCTGAGAAGCACTGATGAGGGGCTGGGGCTAAAAGGCACTGCACCCCCACTTCCCAACCCTGTGCCTGCGATCAGGGATCCACCTGCCTAGAAGGGGGCATCTTTTGTGAATTTGTACAAAGGCATCCTATAGGCTAGTGCAAGCTACTCAAGATACCATGGAAAGAAAAAACATCAAGAAGGGTCCATGTTTTTGTTTGGGTTTCTTATACTCAGATCCTGAAATTCCTATGAAAGTGTATTCATACACACAGGAATAACTGTTAGGTGACTGAAGAAATGAGACAAGAAAAAAAGCAAGACAAGCAAGGGAAGCAGGCCAAACAAACACCCACAGAGGCCAATCTGACCCAACTCAACAGTGGATCTTTAGAGACAAAGGATGACATGCCTCAGACTGTCCCAAGTAAAGGAAAAGGAGCCAAACTATACTCCAGCACCCATCAGTCATTGGTTAGGGGCTATCTCTCCCCCTCCACCCACACTCAGCATAGCCAGGGAGATGTAAATTCCTAAGCACTCCTTGTTCTCATTTCCTACAAACAAAGCAGGATCCTGCAGCCCAAAGGTCATCCTCCAACAAAGAGATAGATGGGCTGGCAATCGGGAGTGAAGGCACCCAGGATACCAATACGCACAAAAATGGCAAAACTCACCATAAAAGAAAATGACTCAAAAATATTTCAAACTTAAATAAAATGAGTTACAGGGCATCTTTCAGAAATCACTTTCTGCCCCTCTCTGTTCTTTCTCAAGTGAAGCATTCTGTAGCACCATCCAAAGCAATCCAAATATTAAATTGAAATGCTTTTCTAAAGTTGAGCTGTCAGGCAATCCCAACAACCCCTTCTTATTTACCTCCTAGAGCTCCTGTTTCATGCTATCTTGTCCTAAGGCTAAGCACAACGCTTGCCTATTGCTCCGGATGCCTCTTTCATTGTGATCACTAGCTCAACACTACCCCAACACATGGCCTCTGTGAGCAGTAACACAGATTGACTTCACAGCTCCTAACACAATCATCAAAGTGCAGGGCCACATAATGCCAAGATGTTGAATGACAGCCAGGGAAGAAGGTGGGACAATTTGACAGCTGTCATCTTGGACCATACATCAAGGAAAGGAAAAGGAAGAAAATCAACCAGGAGGGAGTGAGGTGTCAGGAATAAATAACCACCAAGTTCCCTCAACTTCTCCTCGCCCCCCACTTGCAGCAGGCAGATATTCTGCAGGGTGTCCCCAGACACCTCTACCTAGCACTGGTACAGCCTTCCCCTTCCTTACCACACCTCGCCCCCAGAGCCAGACGTGGAAAGGAGTGTAAATGTGGTCCTATATTTGAAATTAATGGATAGGATATTTCACAAGCTCCAATTTTTCCCCTGCTAAATCCAAAATGCTCTGCCCTTATCCTTTTGCTTAATCATCTTTGGTTCTTTTGTGTTTCTCTATCTAGTTTTAAGAAGAGTTTCCTTTCATTTAGCTGGGTCAGAGAGTACTAAAGACCTGGGTTCTAATTCCAGTTCCACCACTATCAAACGTGTGAACTTGGGCTGGGGTGGAGGCTCCGTTTTCTCATCTGAGAAATGGAGATGATTCCACCTTTCTTTGCAGGCTTGTGGAGAGGATAAAATAAAGTCAACTATAGGTAAGGTGCCCAGCATGTTGAGATCAGCTCCCTTCCTGGTGCCTTCTTTCTTCTGCAACCTCACAGACCTCGAAAGATGCCCAGTGCGTTTCCCAAGAAGGGCCCTCAGGCTGGTGAGGAAAATAAAATCAGCTCCTGACAGCATTATCCCCCCACAAGCAAGTTTCAGGGGGTGTAGACGCGCGAGCGCGCGTACACACACACACACACACACCTCCAACACCCCCGCGGTTCTGGCACTGCTGTCCCATTCGGTACGAATGGGGTCGAGAGTTAGGGCGATAAAGTCCTCCCGCCCACGCCAAGGCAGCGCCCCAAAACAGGTTGGCGCCGAAGCGCGTGGCACTTACCGGGGGCAGGCCGCGCTGGGCAGCCTGGGGCTGGCCGGGCCGGGGGCGGCGGGGGGCGCGGGGTGGGAGCAGCCGCGGGCATGGCGCGGCGGCGGGCTCTGGAGCAGAAGTGGCAGCTCCAGTACCAGGTTCGACGGTCGAGCGGGCGCGAGAAGGCGGGGCACGACGAGCAGCAACGATCCCGCGCCGGCTCTTCCTCTCTCTTCTCTCCCTCCCGCGGCCCGCCAACCAGCCCCGCGCCGCGCAGTGCCCGACGACAGCTACCGGGAACGTCTCCGGGGGCGCGGGGCTTAGCAACCGCGCACCAGCAGAAGCCGCCTCTCTGCGCCGGCCCAGCTGCCGTGCGCGGCGCGCCTGTCCCCGGAGGCCGGGCGGGGCCAGGCTTTGAACTTGCGCCCACACCCGCTACTCCTGTGAGCGTCCGAAGGCGGCCCTTTGGGACCCTTAGGCGGCCCCGCCTCTCCCCGCCCTGCGGAGTCTAGCCTTCCCACTTCCCTCCTTCCCAGCGCAAGTCACTGCCAGGCGCGCGGTGGAACCTTGTGAGACCGGGTTTTGAAGGCGCGCTTCGCCAGGGTTCTGTGTGGTTGGCAGCCAAAGGCATCCCCAGAACCCCCAGCAATCCTCGCGCCTCCCTGCTGGACAGGGGCCAGACTTCCTAAACAGACTAGGGCCCAGAGCATCCCTACTATAACAGCCTTGTTGTTCCCCCAGATTCAGAGACCAGCCCACACCCATGGCCTCAAAGACAGACTCTGCAAAGCGGTTTTCCCAGAATGGTAGCTTGATGGCCCCTTGCAGTGTTACAACCACTCCCTAGCAGCATATGACCCACTCCTCATATTTGCAGGTCGCCCACGTCTGCAGACCAGGGACGAGGTGGGGGGTGGGGGGGACGGGGGTGGGGGGGAGGGAATATCCTCCGGTACTGGTTCCCAGAAGCCTCCTGGGAGACATAATGAGTGCACTGGAAAACCATACCCCCTCTCCACATGGCCATTGACATAACTACAGCATGACCTTGCTTTTGCCTTGACTCATCAGAAGAGTCTTGTCTGACATTAGTGCTCGGTGAAATTGTTCACATTAGATGGAACGCCAAGGCCAAGTTGATAGTACCAGGCCAGCTCCCAGATGCCAGGGCTGTGTTTATCTTTATCACACATAAAGAGATGTGTAGGAGAAGAAACCATGTTTCTTCAGCTGCTCAGGGATCACCATATAAACACAGTCTCTTTCAGGCCTCCACACGTCCATCTTCAACATGTTGCCTTTTCTCCTCAGATTTGTTGCCTCAGGGTGGTACAACTGCCACAAGGGCCTTTTGAAGCTACTGAGAGAAAAAGAACTGGTTCTAGCTGGTTTGTTGAGCCGATAATCCAAAGGCATCATCAAGGACCATTTTCAGCAATCCAGTTCACCAGCAGCGAACCAAACAGCAAATGTCCTGCCTTCTCCAAGTCACTCACCTTCTAATGGGGAGAGACCGAAAATAAAATAATCAAGTTCAGTGATACATATGGAGATAAATGAAGCAAGGAAGAGGACATGTGTCATTATTTTAAATTGGGTGGTCAGCATAGGTGACATTTGAGCAAAAACCTAAAGGAAGAGCCTATTGGAAATCTGTCTTGCAGGTAAGTATCCCCGAGACACTTAAATACTTTCTATGTAGAAGTCTTTAACTGCTACCCTTCCTGGCACTATCATCTATATTTAATAAGAAAATTAAAGTTGGCTCGGTGCCTGTGGCTCAATCAGCTAAGGCGCCAGCCACGTACACCTAAGGTGGTGGGTTCAAATCCCCATCCCGGGCCCGCCAAACAACAATGATGGCTGCAACCAAAAAATGGCCGGGCGTTGTGGCGGGCGCCTGTGGTCCCAGCTACTTGGGAGGCGGAGGCAGGAGACTCGCTTGAGCCCAGGAGTTGGAGGTTGCTATGAGCTGT